>PVLD010005257.1:0-53736 GCA_004027595.1 Dinomys branickii | reverse complement strand
ATACATTGTCAGCCTTTGATATCCATTGAGTTCTACATCTGTGGATTCAACTAGATTAAATATTTGAGGAAAAGAGTTGTGTGTGTACCAAAGATGTACAGACATTTTTATTGTTCCATAAAAACAGTGTAACAACTATTGACATAGCATTTATATTATGTTAAATATTAGAAGAAATCTAAGTACTTGAAGTATATGGGAGGATTGCTTAGGTTGCATATTTGTGCTGTGTGTTTTCATACAAGGGACCTGAACATGCGTGAATTTTGGTGTCCTCAGAGGACCCTGGAACCCAGCCCTGATAGACACTGAGGAACAACTGTGTACTACCATACAGTTTGAAGAAAAGCAGTAAACATCAGTGTAACCTAAAGAATAAAATATTTCCAGTACTCTTGAGATGCTTGTGTGTCCCTCACAGACTGTACCCACATACACCTCCCAGATGTAGCCATGATCTTGGCTTTGGAGTTAATCATCCCCTTTCTGTTGTTGTACAATTATGTATCCTGTGTGTATTCCTCTAGATATTATGATGTTAAATTTTTCAGTTTTCAAAATTTTTATGAATGGAATGCATCCTCCTCCAGTTTATTCTTTTCGAGCTTTCCTTTCATTATTTAAATGCATATGCCTTGTAACTCTGGTATTGCAAGGCTTTGTAGGACAGTTTCTGTCTTCTTTTATTTTTCTGGATGGCTCCTTCTAGTGTCTCTGTTCTCATGTGTTTTGTGATCTGCACGTGTGAGTGAGCTCCCATTTCCTTGGAACTTTATCTTTTGGAATTATTTAATGGGTAAGATTTCTTCAGAGAAAATTTGTTTCTGCCAGGCTTCTGGAAATACTTAACTTCTTAAAGTGTTTTGGATATCCAGGTAGTAGGAGATGGTGTGCAAGTTTGTAGGAGAGTCCTTTCGTAATTACAAATCCTGTAGGGAGTATTTTCCCCCAACTCAGAACTTTTGAAACTTCCTAGGATTTCTGTATGGTCTTGAGGTTGAGGTTGATGTGGTTTGCTATAGGAAGAAAGAAAGAAAAAAAGCATTCCTTCCTAGGTCACCCCCACTCAGTCCTTTGGGCCTCTGGTTTATGGAGGTGTGTTCTTTTATTGAGTTCCACGTTTGAAAGTATGGGCTTTGTTTCCTTTCTTTAAATCCCCAAACACTGACAAATTGAAGTTCAAATTGACTTGATTTGACCAATGCTTTTAAGGCAAATGCCACCTTCACTTAGTTTTGGATCTTACTATTCCATCTGTATTTACAAAATCAGTACGGTCATAAATGGCTGTTTCTGCTATATTTTTAATTGTATTTGATGCCTCATGGTACCTAATCTATCATATTGCTAAAGAAAAAAAGCCTGCCATACTATGGGAAAACAGTGGCTACCCTGGACACTTCTTAAAGGGTTTATATAAGAGGGAAGGGTACTCAAAGCACAATATTAGAAAAACTGAGGAATTTATTGAAGAGCTCAAGAGAAATGTCTTCTAATGAGCTTGTCACCTAAAAAGAACATCATGGTACTGGGTATGGTAGTGCACACCTATAATCCCAGCATTTGGGAGGCTGAGACAGGAGGATCACCACCAGTTCAAGGCCAGCTTGGACTATGTAGTGAGAACTTATCTAAAAAAAAAACCCTTAAAACCAAAAAGAGCATTGTGAGAAATGCAGAAATAGCAACAAGAGTTCCTGATTTCCTTTTGTCCCCAACTAGTGACACTAGACTACTTGATACTCACCAAACTTTCCAGCTCAGAATGGGGGGGAGGAATATATATATAAATATATATATATATATATATATATATATATATATATATATATATTACAAGCTAGTTAAGATCGGTATGCTACTAATTTCTCTTAGTTCAGTAAAAAGAAAGGTTTGTGCTAATATTGTTTGGACAATTAAATGCAGATGTCTTCTACTCTGAGGACTAATTTAAAGATAACAATACACCATGTATTAACCATTGTCACCCTCCAGTTACCTTCTTTTGAAATTTTGTTGTACTTTTTTGTTTTCTTTAAGATAAAAATTTTAAAAAACTTTCCAGCTTGGGATCAGGGGGAACCTCAAGAAGTCATGAGAAGCACCTACTTTCTCAGTGACTCTGAGGACCTGGAGACTGATGCCAGCGCAAGGCTGAGAAGAGTAGAGGCCAGAGGACCATAGTTACATGGGGTGAAGTCGCTTCAGGTGCTAGCGTGAATTAGTTGGGGTGTGAGTGAAAGTTAGTAAGAATATTCTGGATAAATGATCTCAATGTACATAGGAAAAATGGTTTTCAGAGGACCTCTTAAGAATTAGTAATTCAGGCCAGGACAATGCCTGTCTACCCAGGTCAAACACTAATAAAGGTCACTAAGGTCTAAAGCACCTAGTGTCATTATTATTCAGCATCTTCACTCACTAATACCATGTGCTCCTGTGTCTGTTTGTGTGCATGCATGTGTGTGTGATGTGTGTGTGAATAATCCTGATGCTCTCCTGGGATGGAGGGCTGGGAAATTCCCCATGCTGTACTAGGGCAGTGTTCTCCAGTGCATGCCTTAGCACTGGCAATATGTCTAAATGGCATATTATTAAGCTACAAAGAAGGAGGCCTGAGTACCTTGGCTTCATGTGTTTTTTTCCTTTGGACTTAAAATTCTTTGGAATTTTTCTGTGAATTAGAAGTTTATTATAACACTAGTCATGACTTCAATCTCAGATATTCTTTGTGTCTATAAAAATTTGGGTCTTTGGCAATTGGATAAAATTTTATTCTGACTAATAAGAATGTTGATTATGTACTCTCATAGTATAATTAATAACCACTAAGCAAAGTGTTTTTAAGTATAAAACTTTCTCATGTATCATACTTTATTTAAGGTAAACCAAACTAAGTATCAACTGCCTGAAAAGATTTTCAAAGTAGATGAACTGACTGACTGGCTCAATTTTTATGGAGAAGCATATAGAAGGTCCGCTTGGAAAATGAACTTGGTAAATACTGCATGTTTATAGTTATATAATGTAAGCATTTCTGCTACAATTTTGTACGTGAATTTCTGAAAAGCCTGCACTCTGAAAAATCACACAGTTTAATAGATGGACTAATGAGAAAATTAAGTCTTCTCAAAAGCTGTGCAGTTTTATAGCCAGAGAGCTTGTAAAAGTGACAGATACCAGGAGGAAACTTCAGGTGATCAGCCAAGCAGGTCACAAGGACTGCTGTGGGAATGTGAGAAGGGACAAAAGGTGGAAATCTGATCATACTCCGGTTAGAGGAGGATGGGGGTGACTGATGCCACACCGTAAGGTGCCATAGTGCGATTCTGTGAAGGCGGGCGGCCTTCAGGAAGGGTCCTGGTGCAGGCTCCCTTTTTATCTTGATATAGAGATAGAAGGTTCTTGTTGCCACTACAAGAACCAACTAGGGATTTCTCCTTTCCTTTCCATTGCCCTCACCTTGCCCCCACTCTCCTTCCTTCCCCTCTCTTCCTCTTAGATATTCTTTATGTCCATGAAAAGTTGGGTCTTTGGCAATTGGATAAATTTTTTTTTTGTCTTTTTGAGACAGGGTTTTATTGTGCAGTTCAGACTGGCCTTGAACTCACTTTGTAGTCGAGGCTGGCCTTGAACCTGCAGCAGTCCTCCTGGGCCTCAGCCTCCTGAGTGCTGGGATTACAGGCATGCACCACCACGCCCAGCAATTGGATAAAATTTTATTCTATTAAGAATGTTTATTACATACTCTGATAGCATAATGGACAACCACTCCCTTCCCCTCTTTTCTTTTAGCATTAGGGACTGAACTCCAAGCCTTTTCTCATCATATCCCAGCTCTTATTACTTTTTGAAGACAGGATCTCACTCAGTATATCAACCTTTGCCTAGCAGAAGGTGTGCATCAGCTACCCACATTTATCATCCCTGTTTACCAGCTCCCATCTAAGCTGATTCACACGCAGCAGCTAAGGTTGTAGCTAAACAGACTCTTTGAAAAGCATTCAGAGTTTATTATTAATTAATAAATTAAATGGGCACTGGAAATACTAGGTTTGTATATCTTATGTCTGTAAGTGTTAAGCTGGGCGTGGTGGCACATGCCTGTAATCCCAGTACTTGGGAGGTCGAGGCGCAAGGATCACTGTGAGTTCTAGGCCAACCTAGGCTGAGAAGTGAATTCAAGGCCAGCCTATACTGTAGAGCAAGACTCTGTCTCAACAAAAAAACCTCAAAATGATAAATAAAATTAAAAAATAAATGTTGACACATTTTCTGCTACAGGTGCTACTGACCAGAACTTTTGATTGCCTTGGCTGGAAGTATGGAAACCTGCAGTTAGAAGGGGTTTAAAGCTCTGAGGTAAAGTGTAAAAATTCTCTGACCTTTAACTGATGAGCATTCTCATCATTTCTGTTTTTTAGAATACTTCAGTGGATATACAGTGTTGTGTCGTATTCAGTCAATTTCCATTTGTCTTTAATATTCTGTCCAAAATTAAGCTACTGCATGCTGACTCACTTCTAAAAATACAGGTATGTATGCCTATTTCTTTGCCTTCATTAACATAAATCACATCATAAATGCCTTTAGAGTATAATATTTTGGGGGTGACGAATGTTTGTGGCATTCAAAGCCAAGCAGATTGCCAAATTGGAGTGGGGTTGGCCTTAAGACATACTAAGGCCTCAGTAGCAAGGGGCAGACCTTCAACAACTGGGCTATCTGTAGGTTTTTATTTTCAGTTAGCAGTAGCAGCATAGTTCTCAAAGAGGTATAACAAACTTGGACTTAAGACTAGACCCTGTGTTTAAGGATGTTCATTCTAGTGAAACGATACAGAACATGAATAAAGGTGGCAAAGACTTCTTGAAATTAGGACCCCCACAGCTAGCTCATTCTCTGATGGTGACACAATAAAAGTTGTGAAAAGTCACTGTTTTTCAGTGTGCTATCACAGTTGAAGTGGTTCTATCTGCCATTACACCCTGTAGCGTGGTTTTACACTTAAAACTGGACAGCTAACAATGCCTCGGGAGCTGAGGATGTAGCTGGAGGTGCGCTCCTGTGTCTGAGGCCCCCAGTTCACGCCCAGCACCACCACCACCCCCCAAAAAAGAAGCCTAGCAGGTCTATCAGATAATTCCTACCCCATTGTATTTATAAGAATTAAATTTGTCAATGAGTAAAGCATTTAGAACAGTGCTTATCACATTAGCTATATAGTATCACTTTTACTATTATATATGCAGATACATGTCTTTTAAGTACTTTCACATTTTTAAAATATAGATGTATGAGTTCTAAGTAGGATTATTGATGAAATAGTTAACAAAAGAGAATGAAAGATACAAAAACTTCATTTTGCTTCAATTTCTGTAGCCCATTCTTTCTGACTTTAAACAAGATTCCAATGATAATTTTATAGAACTGGTATATTTGGTTGCTCTTTGTTCTGCTAAAAGCTGCGGACTCCAGTGATCCCAAATTGCAGTGTGGTGTTGAAGTTGATACTCTGTCTGTCTCTCTCCTACCGCTTTTTTGGATGTGTACTTAGGACAGAACCGATTCATTCTTTTTTATAAATTCCTACTTAAAGAGGGCAAATAGCAAAATGAAATGAAACATTTTTTTTCCCAGGAGAAAAAACTTGCAGCATGTTTGGCAAGAGTTCTGAGACAAGAAGAGTCTACATTAGCTTTTATGCCCACTTTTGATCTCAGAGTTAGAAGGAAGCACTTGATTGAGGATGTTCTGAATCAGCTGAGTAGATTTGAAAATGAAGACCTGAGGAGGGAGTTGTGGGTAAAGTATTTTCGTTTACTGTTTTTGCTGTTGAAAGAATAAAAAAAATCATAAAAGGAACAAAGGATCTCAGAGAGGAAAAGATTTCCCTTTGCTGCAAAGCTGGTCTGTTTGGGGCCTCTCTGACTGCCTTGTTACCTACCTATAGGCTCTTAGTATGTGTGGTTAAAGCAGCAGGTAAAATGGTTATGCTCTCTGACCTGGGCAGGTAGACAGCCTAGTGTGCCTGGCTGATCACCACGTCACTAGGGTAGCAATCAGCATGGAGTTAGGGTGGGTTGCTGCTATGATCAAGAACCTAGGTTGCTTTGTGTAAGAGACAACTTGCTCTTTATTGACTATAGGGTTATTCTGAGATATAATTGTGGACTTAACTATATGATAAATGTTCATAAATGATTTTGTGTGTAAGTACTGTGCTACGTGTCCCAATCTAGTAGGTTTTTTACAAAGAATAGTAACAACAGGTAGATCTGTAGAGTGCTTTCCGTGTGCCAAGACCGTTGTAAAGTGCTCACACTTCCTTGTTTAACTCTCACAGTAACACTGTGCTCTAGGTTCTGTTCTTTACTCAATTTTTAAATGGGAAAACTGAAGTACAGAATTATTAAGTCAATTACTCAGCACTGACACGATTAGTAAATTTAGAGCTGGGATTTGGGCCCAACTAGCAGGCACTGGACTTCCTATTTAAGACCTACGTGGCCTGCTAACACTTATTAGGTAGGATGTTTTGATGGGAGACTGAGTTATTACTTTCCTGTGTTTTCAATTCAGTGACACTCCTTGAACATTGACCATTTTCCACATGCTGTGTGAGACATTTCATACACTATCCCATCTAATCCTTCTGATAATCTTGTGAGAACAAGCAGCTTGCCCATGGTGGGGGGAAGAATAATAATTTGACAGGTGGTCTTACTGCAGAGATTTTAAATATTTCACTGATGCTGAAAATCGTACCTCGGGCCAAGGATTTAGCTCAGTGGCACAGCACCTGTCTGGCAAGTACAAGGACCTGAGTTTGATTCCCAGTACCAAAAAAAACTGTACCACTTGTGAATGGAAGAAGCGTATGTCCAGACAAAGCAGCCAATAAGAGGAGATTTTGGGGGTCTTATGGAATATCCAGGTAGAAATGTTGAGCAGAGCTACAGCAAAGAGCGTCTGTCATGAGAGAAAATACAATGGATTGGAAAGTTAAATGGTGATAGGTAGCAGACAGAATTTTAAAGGAAAGTGAGGGAAAGAGCAGAGAGAAGTGCAGAAGTGCCTAGCTAGCTATATTAGCTATAGATTTACCCCTGTCACACCCCAGGGTGTGATTCCAAACCTAAGCCATCAGGGAAAAAAGGAAAAACCCAAAGAATGCTTCATAAGAGCAAGCTAGAGAAAAGTGTCTGGAAAAAGGAGGCGTCCGGGAGGGTCCAGGATAGAGTGAAATCGGGGCCGGGTGGTGAGACATGAGGAAAAGAACAGGGGATTAAAGTCAGAGAGTCATGGTAGCCACGCGTGGTGGCGCACGCCTGTAATCCCAGCACTCTGGAGGCTGAGGCAGGAGGATCACTGTGAGTTCAGGGCCAGCCTGGGCTACATAGAGAGTTCAGGGCCAGCCTGAACTACAAAGCAAGACCCTGTCTCCAAAAAAAGAGATGTATGGTCCTCAGGGAACACTGACGAAGAAAGGAGCTGTGGAGGTCGGCGAGCGTCTCCTCAGGGTGACCCTCGTAGAGTGGAAGAAGCCAGACTGTCTTGGTTGGAGATGATGTGTTAGGGTTTTTTTGGTTTTTCTTTTGAGAATAAGGGAAACCTTAATGCATTTGTAAGGTGAAGTGAAGGATTTCCAGAAGGAAAGTCAGGAACAGGAGGTAGTGGAACGAGCACAGATGATAGCTTCATCCTAGAGAGGGACCGATGTCAGCAGGGGCCTTCTGCCTGCTCAAAGAATAAACCATCATGTCTACACACTTTATGCATGTTCCTGGTTTTCATCTCTCTGAAATACTAGTATTTATGATTTCTTTCTCTTCACTTTTGTTAGATTGAAGGGGTTATGACAGTGATGTCCGTTGACGTCACTTTAGTGGTAAAGACAGTATAGGTGCTGGGGTGTGACAGGAGTAAATCTAGGCCTGCCCTCGTGCCCCAAGCTGCTGTGTAAACTTGGGGAAGCTATTTAAATTGTCAAAGCCTCATTACTCTCATAGAATTACCGGGGAGATAGAAAAGATAGCAAGATGCTTATCATACTGCCTACCCAAAACTTGGGGCCACGGTTGTTCTCTTTTTACTGGTCTGACAGGAGACTTCACACGCAGCAGTGCAGACTGCGGGAGTGATGCATTACCTGCTGTCTCCTCAGGTTTCATTTAGTGGGGAGATTGGGAGGAGCGACTTGAGAGGCATCAAGACAGAGTTCTTCTACTGTCTGTTTGAAGAGATGACGCGGCCGGAGTATGGGATGTTCATATATCCTGAAGGTGCTCCCTACCTGTGGTTTCCAGTCAAGGTCGGCCCTCTTTATTGTGTTTGTATTACCTGACAGAAGAAAACACACTGCATATCGTAGAAGAGTAGGTCGTCTAGATATTTCACAGTAGGAGAGCAGTTACTGAGACTCAGTAGGACATGATCTAATGGGGCGATGGTTTTCCTTAAAATGGGTCCCGTTCCCTGGGTTCCTGTGTCTGTCCACACATGGATGCTTTTGATGGTTTTTAGAATGTATGGAATGTGTGGAAACCTTTCTCTGTACACATCCTGCTTCTGTTCTGTTTTTCAATGAATTTGAAAACACAGTAATGGGAAGAAATTATAACTAGCTGTAAGGATTACTGAGACTAATGGGACTCTTCCTGGTGTGCTTTGAACCAAAACTATGGCAAGGACTTATATCAGTTTAGTGACCAAATATAAACGCTGTATCATCTCACCTTAGGATTTATGGGCATTATCTAATAATTTGATTTTATGAAGTGGGAAAAAGGACTTAACTAAAATAAACATTCTACTATAATGATTAGAAATACCATAATGCTTTTTGATTCTTACTCTCTTCAGCCTAAATTTGAGAAGAAGACATATTTCTTCTTTGGGATGCTCTGCGGACTCTCCCTTTTCAACCGCAACGTTGCCAACATCCCCTTCCCCCTGGCTGTGTTTAAGAAGCTTCTGGGCCAAATGCCTTCACTGGAGGACTTACAGGAACTCAGCCCTGGCCTGGGAAAGTAAGTAGACACGGTCCTGTTTTTAACACTTCATCCAGCATGCATTTAAATGAGTATTTACATGTACACATCCAGTATTTTTATGTTTGACACTAGTACTTTAAGTATTTTAAATCCATTTAGCTTTGGTTAGAGTTGTTGGATAATGGTTTCATTTTCTTTTTTAATTACATTTTTTATTTGCATTGGTACATGTTTGCAGTCCATAATGATCACATTCCTCCTGGCGAGTTGGTACACGAACATAACACATCTTAGTTCTTTTTTCATCCCTTCCCCCTTCCTTCATTTTCTAAAATTAAGAAAAATTGACTGTTCCCATAGCTTAGCCTCAGTACTCAAAATGATGCTTAAACTTTTTTGTGTAGAAAGTGGTAGACAGAGCTCATGTTATACCTTGGCGTAATCTGCTACTGATATCTCTGTTAAGTATTGTTTCGTGGTCATTACCTTTAAAGTAGAACTCAAATTCTTAGTTAAAAGGTAAGTTACCACCTGGCAAAAACAGTGCCATATACAACAAAAAGGGTTAGTGTCCCTACCATGCGGTGTCTCTACACAGTAGTAACGTGCTCACCTTCAGCTGGGGTTTGAGACGCGTGTATATGTGCTTGTGCATGTTCGCCCATGCATGTGTGTGTATGTACGTTTGTATATATCACATCTTGATCATTTTTATTTTGTGTGTCCGTCCTCCCTCCTCCCCCGTTTTCCAGATCTCTTCCACATCTCTACAGTCTGCCTCCCTGTTTCTTAACATGGCTCTTTATTTCAGTCTTTAAATTGTTTATATTTTGGGTCTGTCATATTAGAGAGCATCCAATGTTTACTCTTTGGTGACTGACCTATTTCACTTACCATTATGGTTTTCATATTCATCTCTTTTCCTAGAAATGACTCAAATTTACCCTACTTTGTGGCTGAGTAGTGTGTTTATATACTATATTTTCTTTATCCACTCTGATGTTGGATACGCAGGCTACTTGCATGACTTTGCTGCTGTGCACAGGGAGATGCATGGGTTGCTGTGGAGGGTGACTGCGGCTCTCCTGGGAAGGTGCCCAAGAGAGGCATAGCTGAGTCAAGTGGAATTTCAACTTTTGTTTCTAAGAAATAGCCATACCGATTTCCAAGCTGATAGTGCTAGTTTACATTCTCACTGACAATGAATAAGTGTTCCATTTTGCCCACAACCCTATAGCATTTGTTTTTTCAGTCCTTAATAACAGCTATTCTTCACTAGAAGAACAGCATTGCTTTGATTTGCATTTCTATAATGACTACAGATGAACATTTTTTCACATATTTATTAGCTGTTTGTATTTCTTCTATCAAATGTCTTATTCACTACAGCTGCCCATTTTTGAATGGGTGTTTTATTTTTGGCAATCTAATTTTTTTAGTTCTTATATATTCTAAATTAATTTAAGGAGTACTAGTAAAAAAAAAAGTTATTCCATTCTGTAGGTTGTCTCTTCACTCTGTTGGTTTTTTTCTTTGCTGTGCATAAACTTTGTAATTTAATATAATACCATTACTTGATTCTTGGTATTATTTCTTGTGCAGTGACCTTCTGTTTGGGAAGTCTTTGCTTATGCCTGTGTCTCAGGACCTGCTTTACTGGGCTGGAGATGTAGCTCAGCAGCACAGCACCTGCCCGGCAAGTGTGAGGTTGTGGGTTTGATTCCCAGTAACCCTCCTTAAGAAAAACAGAGCTTTACCAATTCTTTTCCCAGTAGATTCTGTTTCTGTTTTTCTATGTAGGTCTCTGATCCGTTTTGGTTTAATTTTAGTGTGGAGTGAGTGATAGGGATCAAGATTCACTGCTCTGCATATTAATAACCACTTCTCCAAGCCCCATTTGTTAGAGTCTATCTTTTCTCCATCATATATTTTTTGGCCACCTTGTTGAAGAGAGCTGACAGGTGTGTGAGGTTGTTTTTGCACCCTCTGTTCCATTGGTCAGTATGGTTTTTGTGCCAGTGCCATGTTGTTTTTACTTTTGTAGCTTTGTAGTACAAATTACAGTCTAAGGTTATAATGCCTACTGCCTTGTTTATGTTGCCCAGGATTCCTTTGGCTATTCTGGGTCTTTTCTGTTTCCATATATTAGAATTATTCTTTATAGTTCTGTGGAAAAAGCAGATGGTATTTTGATGGGGATTACATTAAATCTTTATATCATTTTTTATGATATGAACATTTTGACAAGGTTATTTCCGCCTGTGCAGGAATAGGAGATGTCTGTTTTTCTGATGTCCTCTTCACTCTCTTCTTTTAGAGCACTGTTTATATATAGTTTTTGTTATAAAGATCTTTTACTTCCTTAGATATTCATGTTAGTTCTGAAGCATTTAATTTTATTGAGGCTATAGTAAATGAGATTGTTTCCCTCAGTTGGTTCATTGTTGGTGTGTAGGAATACTAGGGACATTTGTGTGTTTATTTTGTATTCTGCCACCTTGCTAAATCTGTTTATTACTTCAAAGGCTTTTCTGCTGGACTGTTTTGGATGCTCTGAAAGATCCTGCCATCTGCTAGTGAGGGTATTTTGACTTCTTTTCCTACTCAAATCCCCTTTACTTCCTTCTCTTGCCTAATTGTTCTGGCTAAATTGTGAAGTCAGAAACGGCCAGAGTGGACATCCTTCTGCTTCTGTTTTCAGTGGGAATGCTTTCCATTTTTTGCATTTAAAATGATATTGGCAATCAGTGTGTCATAAATGGCTTTTACCATTTTAAGTTGAAGTCCTAGGGCCCTTCCTCTGTCTGTTGAGATTGATTGTTGTGTGATTGTTTATTCTGTTTATATAGGGTGTTACTTTCATTGATGTGCATCCCTGGGTACCACCCTTGTGCCCCTAGGGTGAAACCAGTTTGGTCATGACACGTGATCTTTTTAATGGTCTGTTATATTTTGTAAGTATCTTATTGAGCTGTGTCCAGAAACTAGTAGTTCTCAAAGTATGGGCCAGCCCAACAATTCCTGGAAATCTCTGGGGCCTTCATAGAGGACTCATGAGGTCAAAACTATTTTCTTTTTTTTTTTTTGAGACAGGGTCTTACTATGCAGTTCAGGCTGTCCTTGAGCTCACTTTGTAGCTCAGGCTGATCTCAAACTTACCATGATCCTCCTGCATCAGACTCCCAGGTGCTGGGATTACAGGTGTGCACCAGCACATCCAGCTTCAAAACTATTTTTGACTTAGGCTGTTTTTTCCCTTTTGCATTCTGTATGATGAAGAGAGTTTTCCAGAGGCTACATGACATTGTAGAATGCTCTGATAGCCAAAAGAATGAGTGTATATGTCTTCCTGATTATCAGACAGTCCTCACTTTTAATTTCTTTTGTTTTTCTTTTGGTCTTTTTGAGACAGGGTCTCGCTGTGCAGTTCAGGCTGGCCTTGAGCTCACTTTGTAGCCCAGGCTGGTCTTGAACTCACAACGATCCTCCTGCCTCAGCCTCCCAAGTGCTAGGATTACAGGCATGCACCACCATGCCCGGCTCTCACTTTTAATCTCTAATACGACAAATTAGGATGTAAAACCTCTTTGTGATCTTCAATAATTTTAATCTAAGTAGCCTTTGTATCAAATTTAACAAGCTAGGGCTGGAGATATAGCTCAGTGGAATTAGCGCCTGCCTAGCAAGTGCAGGGTCCTGAGTTCGATTGTCGGTACCGCCAAAAAAAAAAAGAAAATAAATTTAACAAGCTAATTCTAAAGTTTATATTAATAAACAAAGGGCCAAGAATAGCCAGAAATAATTTTTAAGGTAAATAAAACTGGAAAATGTTAGAAGTGGCATGTTACATTGATAAATGGGAAAAGGAGTTTAATAAATGAATCTGGAAAAAAATTACTATCTGGGAAAAAAGTAACAGTGGATCACTGCTTTATGCCATTCACAAAACTCAACTCCATGTGCATAAAAATCTTAAATATTAAATGCAGAAACTAGAAAGTATAAAAGAATATCTATCATTTGGGGATTTCTCAAACAAGACATAGAAGGACCGCCATTTTAAAAGATTGATAAATTTAACTACAATAAGATTAAGAACTTCTTTGTTCACCCAAAGAAATTGTTCTCTTTAATGCAAGAGAAACTGGTAGATATTTGTAATCCATCTTGAGGGTGATAGAAAATGAGAGAGGGGAGATACCATGTTCTCAATGCCCAGGGCTGTGTAATATTAAGGAGTGGGCCTTCAGGACATGGCTACGTCCCGATGCTAAGCCTTATGAATGGTGTCATCATCCTTACGAGAGTTCCTGGGGAGTTGGCTCACCTCACCTGCCTGTGAGGACACAGTGGCCACTGTCTATGCTGATAAGTCCCTCACCTTGTTCTTTCCCAAACAGGCTTTACAACGTGGCCAGGATGAACATCTTCCAAATCTTTATGCTCTGTTTTCCTCTGACTACAAACTGCATCTTTAAATCATTTCTGTCTTCTCACATTTTACTCTTAAGTAGTCAAGAAAAGCCATGCTCCCCCTCCAACATGTTGCCAGATCTCTCGCCTAATAGCAGACCGTATTGCCCCTAAATTCTATGTTGCACAAGATACTAGGGCACAAGCACAATTCACCCAAGTTATGCCAAGGCTGGCATCTTGGCCTTGGCCTCCACAGCCAGGGACAATACTTTATATTGTTTATAAATTATCTGGTTAGGATTCTTCATTATAGGCCTGAACAAATTAAGTCAAATTTGTATCAAGAAGTAGTTTGCTACTGTAATAAATGCATGAAGATGTGGAAGCAACTAGGTAATAGGTAAAGACTAGAAAGTTTTGAGGTGCATTCTGGAAAAGGCCTACATGGCCATGAACAGACCATAAAGGGCAGCTCTCCTGAAGGCTCCAAAGGAGAAAAACCTGTCTTTACCCAAGCTAAGTGGTCGTGAATAGAGTGATGGTAGAGTATGAGCAGTGCAGGCCTTTCTGGTAAGTCTTAGAACAAGTGAGGAATATATTATTTGACATTGGAGGGAGGGCAGTTCATGTTAGAAAGTGGTAAATAACTTGGGAATTGTGCTTGTGCCCTAGTGTCTTGTGCAACATAGAATTTAGGGGCAATACGGTCTGCTATTAGGCGAGAGATCTGGCAACATGGAGGTGGAGCATGGCTTTTCTTGACTACTTAAGAGTAAAATGTGAGAAGACAGAAATGATTTAAAGATGTAGTTTGTAGTCAGAGGAAAACAGAGCATAAAGATTTGGAAGATGTTCATCCTGGCCACGTTGTAAAGTCTGTTTGGGAAAGAACATGAAGAGGGTGGCCTGCCCTCTGATATAAAAGTTAGTGTGGCTCAGCTGGAGCCTGTTGCTATTCATCAGAATGATGGAAGTGTGACCACGAAATCGCTTTGGGAGGCCTTCAGGGCTGCCACTCCTACCACAGACCCAGAGCGCAAGGCCTGGGGGATTGTCTTGGTTACTTTTCTCTTGTTGCTGAGACAAAATATCTGACACCCAAAATGAAGGAAGGAAAGGTTCATTTAGCTTACAGTTTGTGGAGGTTTCAGTCCATACTTGGCTAGCTCAGAGGCAGAGTGACACATGGCAGAGGGCAATTGTTCATGGCAGCAGAGCTTGGCAAAAACAACCAGAGCAAAAGGGAGGAATGGCTGCAAGCAACCTCTTTCTACCTCCCTTACATTGTAAACAGGCTACCCCCACCCAGGGCGGTGTAACACTCAGATAATCTCCATGCCCTCCTCTTCCACAGGCTCAGGATGTGTACAAAATAAGCACCTTGGCTTCCTGCTGAGTCACTCAGCCAAACCTCTAGACTCTCCAAGTTGACACAATGTATCAACCATAACAGGGACCGAGCTGTGTCAGAAGCAGGACCTTGGTGGGCAGCACAGCCCGAGTCTCTGTACCCTGCATTCTGGCCCCGGGCTGCTTGGTGAGCCCAGTGTGACTCAGGCTGCAGTCGCCTCTGCTCTGGAGGACCAGTGGTGCTGTGTCTGCTGCACACATGCTCACAAGCTGCGGCGGCGTAGCTTCCTCTACCCAGATTTCAAAGTCTGCCCCCTAGAGCTCTGGGCCCAGGTCGAGCGCTGCCGAGGGGCGAGGCTGCCCCGGAGACCCGGGAACAACAGAGCCACGAGTGAGCCACTGCAGCCTGGAAGGCACCCGGTCACACAGCTGCGACCACCAAGGGCTGCCGGGGGCTGCGGCCCCGTCCAAGCCTTACTGTGTTCTAAAGGTGTGGGATACCTTTAGAAGGAAGATTATTCTCAGACCTGAGAATGTCATGTTGTTTGCCCTGTTGGGGAGTGGGCCAGCCCTGTCGGGTTTGGACTTACGTGGGGCCCTGTGGTAGACTTACACTTGGAAGCACATACATTGTTTGATTTTATAGGTTCACAGCTAGAGAGCAGCTTGCTTCCTTTCCTCCCCCAAAAACACATTGTAGAACTGTGTCATATCACAATATAGTAATAAAAATTCAGTGGGAAAAGTCGGCTTGGTTTCTACCACTCTTTACCTTTCCCAGTGACACGTATTTCTTTGGGAATTTCTTTTAAGCTTAATGATACCAGTGTCATTTACATACTTCTCTGGATACCCAAATTTGACTGTGCTGTAGGAGATACTTCATCACTGTCTCTCTCCTACTGGTCTCAAGGTTTATAGTTAGTAATAGTTTAGTCTCTATTTTACATCATCTATGCTGGCCACATTAGGATCTGCTTAACTGTCAAATGAATAAATGAGTGTATGAGCAAACAATACAATATGAGACCTGTTTCTTTAAAAGCATACATAAAGTACCATGGCACAACAGGCTGGAAATCAGAACTATCAATTTAGTGTAACCTTTTGTCAAAGATGCCTTTGAACAATCAAAGTAGTAGAATTTCAGGTCTTTCTTACACTTGATATTGGGACAGGAGATACAAAGAAGGTCCTTTGTGACTTTTCTCACGTTTCTTAAGTAAAAACTAGCATTAATAGGAGACCTGTTAATTTGTAAGTAAAATTCAGAAGCTTAAAGAGTTTGAGTACCAGTAAACATGGTGTCAGCCTTTTTCTGGACAGAAACTTTATTTCTTTTGAGTTAAGGAAATTAAGGTCCATGGAAAAGAGCTGTGAATCAGGAATGAAGCCTGCAGATAAAATTCCTGTACTGTACACATGTAGATGAGCTCTGGCCCTGTTTACTACCAGCACACAGAGAGATGGATGCTGTCATCTGGCTGCTTCCCTTCAGGAGAGATACGTACTTGACATTTATTTTAGATGAAGTATGTAGTGATCGTGATTATTTCCTCTTAAAATAATTTCTTCTTTAGGAGTTTGCAAGCACTTATGGATGATGAAGGCAGAGACTTTAAAGAAATGTATTACATCTGTTTTAATGTAAGTAACAATAAAAACTACATAACGGATCAGTTTCAACTTTGCAAACCTTTTACATACATACCTAAGCATGTCATGTTTTACTTTTCAAAAACACTTATGAATTATGCTAGGGTTTTTCCTTGTTTTTCGTGAGTTTAGTGCATCAATTAAATTTTATTATATAATGCTCTGAAAGTTAGTAGCTTAAAATAGCAAACATGATTCTGAGAGTTTCTGGCTGGGCTGGACAGTCTGAAGCAGCCTCACTCACATACCTGGTGGTTGGCAGGTGGGTGTGTTTATTTGGTGTGAGCTGAAACAGCTTGTCTGCCTTCCTCTTCCAGGTTTTCTGTCTGCTAGGAGGCTCGCTGAGGCTTCCTCTCATGGCAGCTTTGGGGTTACAAAGAATAGGCACAGCTAGCCCCACCATAGCAGCTGCTCCTCAGGTTTCTGCTTCTGTCAGAGCCCACTGGGCTGACAGAGCTTCCCATGGCCAACCCAGATTCAAAGGCCAAGGAAGGAGATCGACACCCCACTTGATGGAGGTGCTGCAAAGTCACATTGCAACAGGGCATGAAAGTCAGGCTGGGAGGTATTGGTGGCAGCTTTGCAAATCTGCCACCCCAGCTCTACGCCATATAAATCGAATTGGAGAAGTGGCAGTTTTTCTGTTTGTTTAGTATGATCACTTCATTCAAATTTTGAAAAAAAAATTTTTCATTTTGCATGATGAATGGTAATTTTTTTTGTGTGTACTTTGTTTTTACAACAGAGATGTACATTCTTGCCCTGTAGGAAAAGAGGGACACCAAGTGTTTTAGGTGGTGATACATTGTCTGAGCCTTTTTTTTTTTTTTTTTTTTTTTGGTATTGGGAATCAAACTCAGGACCTTGTGCTTGCCAGGCAGGCATTTGTGCCATTGAGCTATATCCCCAGCCTCACTGTCTAGAATTATTTTGGAGATGTTATCTGAGTTCATTTGTGTTCACAGGTGCATTGGGACAAAAATGATATAGATTTAATTCCTAATGGAAGTTGCATAGCTGTTGACCAGACTAACAAGTATGTACAAAGAAATGAAACAGTTTGTATATATAAACTTTGTGATGAAGTATAAATTATGTGTTAGATAAAATTGCACAAAGCATAAGTATACAGCTTAATGAGTTTCATAAAATGAGTATATCTACATAATTACCAACCAAATAGGGAAACAGAACATGTTTAGCTATGTAGTTCTAGATTGTATGAATTCATTTGTCCATAACATTTTGACTTCAAGTCTTGGGCTACTATGAATTATGCTTCTATGAATATTCATGTGCTTGTGTCTGTTCCCTCCATGCAGTGCATGTCTGATCTTGGACGCTAAGCAGGGTCAGGCCTGGTTAGTACTTGAAAGAGAGGTACTACACAAGAAAATAAAATAAAACATGAAGTTAACCGTATCTCCCAGCTCATTCCCCAGAGATTAATTATTGTTAGCTGTTCATGTTTTTTTATTCAGATTTTTCTGTTCTAATCTCTGTATTGATTTTTTTTAACTATGTGACCTTGAGTCATCATTCAGCGTCACTGTGATCCTGTTTCTTTTGCACTAAAGTGTTCGTAAGATGAGCATCTACCTCAGAAAG
The DNA here is from genome assembly GCA_004027595.1 of Dinomys branickii. Classification (NCBI taxonomy): domain Eukaryota; kingdom Metazoa; phylum Chordata; class Mammalia; order Rodentia; family Dinomyidae; genus Dinomys; species Dinomys branickii. Next base: position 35,710 of record PVLD010005257.1, on the reverse strand, counting down.
TTGTTACGGAGATTAAGTTAGATAATCTATAAAAGCCCATGGTAAGGACTCGATAGCTGTTAGATGTAACCTTGGTGATTATAGTAAATGGAATTTTTTTTTTATTAAAGGAAAGACTATGTTTGTAAGTGTGTTGATTACATCTTCAGCATCTCTGTAAAGGCAGTTTATGAGGAATTTCAGAGAGGATTTTACAGAGTGTGTGACAAGGAGATAATAGGAGTTTTTCACCCTGAAGAGCTGAGGGACGTGATTGTTGGAAATACAGATTATGACTGGGAAACATTTGAAAAGGTACGTTGTGAAGTTTCCATTGTTGATTCACATCATTTTTTCTGTTTCCTGAATTTTATTCTGTGTTGTGTTTTCTCTAGAATGCAAAATACGAAGGAGGATACAACAGCTCACACCCCACCATAGTGATGTTTTGGGAGGCTCTGCACAAGTTGACCCTGGAGGAAAAGAAAAAGTTCCTTGGTACGAATTATGTCAAACAGATCTTTAATCTTATTTCTTGTAACTTTTTTTTTTGGTACCTACTACTGGGAATCGAACTCAGGACCATGTGCTTGCCAGGCAGTCACTTGTGCCACTGAGCTATATCCCTGGCTCTTATTTCTCTCTGAAGGAATCAAAAATAGAATTATGATACGTACCATCTGTAGCAAATTATAGTTGGTGTCAGAGCCATTCCTAATCCACCCAACGACCCCTCTGAAAACCTGAAACCCTGAGTGTTAGCTGGGTGTGTAGCACACATCTTTAGTCCCACTGCTCTGGAAGTTCAGGCAGGAGGAGTACAAATTTACAACGTAATGAAACTACATCTCAAAAAAAAAGTCAAGTGTTAGTGATTCTTTTCCCTTGTGATTTACACATTTAAAATAGCTAAACGCAAGCCATTCTGTATATCCAAGTCAGTTTTAATTCACTTTCCAAATTTTCATTTCCATTTTGTACTTACCTGGTCGTTCTTGTGAAACTAGCTTACTATGTCAGTTACTTACTGTATTTCCTATTTTTTAAAACATTCATTTCTTACTTTTGTGGATGACACACATGCTGGGAGATACTCAGACGTACCCTAAAGCCCAGCATCCCGCATCTATACTCCCTAGGGGATTGCATGCCCAGGCCAGTGAGTGCACCTTTCACCCTCCCACTGCCAGCCTTCACCTGTCCTGACCCTCACCTGCCGCCTTGTTTCCATCCACACTTGCCTCCTTACAGGTCCAGTATTATTCTGAGCTCTTGGAAATGTCCCTGGTCATCTGAGCCTGGCGCTTTCTCTCTCCTCTGAAACCCAGCATGTACACCGAGGAGGTTAACTCTTCCTTCACTTTCCTGCTACCTTACGTATTTTCTCTTGCCCTTGTCTTTTTCTACACAAGACTGTACTGCAGGCGTCCCCCACCCTAGTCTGTGGTTTCACTCTTCAGTTTCACTTACGTAGTCAAGCCTAGTTTGAGGATATTAAATGGAAAATTCTAAAAGTAAACGTAAGTAAGTTTTAAGTTGCGTGGCACTCTGAGGGACATGATGAAAACTTGTTCATCCTGCTATGCTCCACCTGGAATGTGAATCATCCTTGGGCACTTAGCAGCCTTCTTGTCACTCAGGTTATTTAGGTATCACGGTGCTTTCATTCAAGTAACTCTTACTTTACTTATGGTGCCAAAGCACATGAGTAGTCCTGGCAGCTTAAAAATGCTAAAGAGAAGCTATGAAATGTTTCCTTTAAGTGAAAAGTTAAAGTTTATCATGGATATATGTGTATTGGAGAAAACAGTGAATATATCCATAGGGTTCAGTACAGGCCATTGTTGAGGCATCTGAGGAGGTCTCGGAACACATCCCCAATGGATAAGGAGGGACTGGTGTGTTCCCAACCAGACTTTAAGATTGCTTGAGGGCAGTGCCTCTGTCAGATCTTACTGATCCCCAGTGCACAGGGTTCTGCACCTGGGCCCTCAGTTTTTCGGCAAGCAGCTTTCTCTCTTTATAAGCTTTGGTCTCCACGTGAAACATCCAATTTTATTCTTCTTTTTAGTGTTTCTTACAGGAACTGACAGATTACAAGTAAAAGATCGGAAGACCATGAAGATAACATTTTGCTGTCCTGAGAACTTGAATGAGGAAGAGCCCATGAGATCACTGACGCGTTTCAGCATTCTCTACCTCCCTAAATACTCCACCATGGAGAGAGTGGAAGAAGCTCTTCAAGTTGCCATCAACAACAGAAGAGGCTCTGGTTGACCCCAAATCCTATTTTTTGCTCCTTTTTTAGAAGTATTTTCAAATACTTTTAAAGAATATTGTCAAAAATAAATTTAACTCAAAAGTCAACATAAAGTTTTGTTCTTTGAGGATTGTTATTCTTGCATGTAAGATATATATATTATGAAATGAAATAGAGTAGGCTGATGGGCTGATACCTAGTATACATGAAGCCTAAATTCCATTCCCAGTATCAAAAAGAAATTAAAAGTAGTCTGCATCTGTAATACAGATGTTGAGCTGGATGGTCGCTATGCTGAAAGAGACTGATTGTCTGCATGATGCCTGCTCTTCCCTTCAGGTGCTGTCTCCTGGACGGTGCAGGTGGTGTCTTTCCCACTTACAACTGTACATTTCCAGCCTCCCATGAAGGTGGGGGCTGGTGGCAATGATTTGGGATAGACAGTGGGAGAAGCTTCCAAGGAAGCTTTGTTAAAGAGATCTATACAACTGGTGACAGCTTTTGGCATTTTTCTTCCTTCCTGGAGAGAAGGCATGGCAGCTAGAGCTTCAGCATCTTTTCAGATCACCAGGGACAAGAAGATCAGAAATCTTGTCCCTAAAATTCTTAAGTTTAATTATCAAAAGTGCCTAGATCTGAACATCTTATGATCAAATAACCAGTTTTTGTGTTTAAGGTACTGTGGGAAAGTCTATTCCCATCAAATGTGTCCCTTACTGATGGACATTAAAAGACTAAACTAACCATGGGTTTCTGGCTGGGATTTACCCATTGAGATCGATATAGCATATTTCCAAACACTTTTCTTTCAGGCAGAGAAAGGGAAACAGTATTGGCTCAACATTGTTTCTGCCTGAGCTACATATTTGGACTATTAACCCCAATCTCCATTTCACTATCTCTGCTTTAGAGGCTGGAGAGGAAGAAAGATGTATTTCCAAGGATCCCTTGATAGCTAGAGGTGTGTGTGTGGATTATGTTCTGCCAGTGAGATATGTTGCATTTATAAAAGTTTTGCAGGGGTCAGAGATAGCATATAGCATAAGCACCTGCCTGGCAAGTGCAAGGTCCTGAGTTCAATTCCCAGTACAAAAAAAATTTAAAAACGAAAAAGCTTTGCAACATTGCAGGAAGTGCCTCGCTCCCATTCCCAAAAGAGGCTCTATAAATGGCAACAGAGAGAACAAAAGCATAAAATAAAAATTTGGGTTTTTTTTTTTTTGAGACAAGGTCTCACTGTGTACTCCAGGCTGGCCTTGACTTTAATATGTAGTCCAGGCTATCCTCAAACTTGTGGCAATGAATCCTGTCTCAGACTCCCAAGTGCTGAGATTGAGGGAGACACCACACCCAGCTTTCAGCATTTTCTAAAATTGCAAAGAGAAGCTACATTTGCCTAGTTTTGCGTGCCCATCTCGTGGCCAGAAATGGAGGGGGATTGACAGCTCCAGTACATCGGGGAAAAGTGGGAAAAGGAAGTGGTGATGCTGTTCCGAAGAATCCAATCTAATACAAGCAGCAACTGTAACATTCTAAAATGGTTATTTAAAACCTCTTGAGTACGTAAATGAACAATTATTTTTCTTGTGTAAAGGTTGAACTTTTTGCCTATGGACAGAACTTACTTGGCAACTTTGAGTTAAAAGGTTAATTTGCGTCAGTCCCCAAGCCACAAGGAGGATTTCTTTTTCAGGACTTGGCTTGTAGGAGATGCTCATAGTATGGGGGAAACAGGCTGTAAGTTTTTAAAGCAATGGTAAAAGACAATAATTTGCTAAGAGGGCACAAGAATTCAGTTACTGAAATGAGACAGGCGCTCAAACATTTAATCAATGCTTTTGTTTTGAAATGGTACATTCTCAAGCAAAGAAAAAATGGCATAAAATTAGTTACCTATGTGAGGTCCATCCAGGAGACAGACTTTGCCAGAGTAGGATCTACCCCTCTGGTTCCTTGAGTGCTTTGCTGCCAGTGTGCCATGAGTTGATGAAAAGTGCCATCTAGTGGCCTATACAGAAAACAATGCTTCCAAATGGGCATTTCCCTAGGTAGGACAAGACCTGGTGAGGAACAAGCCTTTCTCTCCGCCACTACACATAGCAGGAAGCCTCTACTTTACTCTTGGACATGTGAAGTCATTTCATATTTTCTACATACCTCGAGACTACCACCCGTTCTGCAAGTTGGTGTCATCATTCTTCTGTTACAGATTCAGATTCTGAATTTCAGAGGGGCCTCCCGAAAGCCCCCTCTTTGCAGTTTTGGAAGCAAATGAGGGAGAAGATCATGACAGTGCTTTTATTGTTCCCTCATAGTGAAAAGTTCTCACTAGAGTGGGAGGGAAGGATCTTAGGAGGTTCTAGGTCAATCCCTAGAGGCTCTATGGCATCAAGAGGAGCCTCAGTCTCCTGAAGCCCGCCAGTTACTGAAGAGGAGGGGTGAGCTTCCCCTCTAGCTAGTGAAGGAGTAAGACACTGTTTATCTCTGGGTGGATTGACAGAGCAGCATTTGGAGGGATTGGAGCGAGCGTCACGAGCTGTGTCACGGGAACCTAGTGAAGGACAGTCTCTATTGACAGGCAGGAAGTCAGGACGAGTTGCTAGCGGGGAACTTGGCGCAAGAACATTAGAAACCTATTGAAGAATTCCCAGGAAAGGGTGTCACACCTGAGAGGGTCCTGAGAACCAGCAAAATGACGGACAGAATGTAGAAAGCTTAAAGACTGGATTCTACTTTTGATTAACTGCCATAATCAGAAGCCACTTGGAACCACTGAGCCTTAGGGTGGGCATTTAGACCTCACTTTTTTTTATTGTGGTTTTATTGAGCTATAACTCACAGTAGTATAGATCGTGATGGTGAACTTTTTATAGCTTTCAATGATACAAACAGCCTGCCGCAGGACATATGCCATAGGTTCACCACCACTGGTATAGATGTACTAGTCTCCCTTCACTTTCCATGGGTGTGGTTACCTATGTTCAATGCCCTTAAATAGCTTTTGATTGTGTGTGTGTGTTACTGAGGATTGAACTCGGCCTTCACGTCGAGTTACTTCTCTAGCTCTTTTGCCTATTTTTATTTTGAGACATGGTTTCACTGAATTGCTCAGGCTGAGCTTGAGATCAAACTTGTGAGCCTCCTGCATCAGCTCCCAAAGTGCTACAATTACAGGTGTGTACCACCAAATCCAGGTGGTTTTGACTTCTTCAAGAGAGATCACATTCATACAACTTTTAGTTACAGAATTACTGTATTATTAGTTATTGTTAATCCCATATATGCTTAATTTATAAATTAAAGGTTATTGTAGGTATGTATGTATAGAAAAAATAGTACACATTATCCCTATACTAGTGTTCAGTACTACTTAAGGTTTCAGGCATTCACGAGAGTTCTTACCACGCATCCCCCATAGATAGTGAGAAAAGGAGAAACTCCTATAATTCAGCTTATGTGAGTGTACACCTGAATGGTGCTTAGTATACCCACACAATGATGCAACCTTTGCCACAATCACATTTTGAACAATTCCATTACACCGAAGAGAAGCCCTGTCCTCTCTAGGCACAGTTCCACAATCTCTCCTTTTCCTCCAGCCCTAGGCGATCACTCGTGTGCCTTTATACAGACTTTTCTGTAATGGACATTTCATGCCAATGAAATCATAGAATCTTATGTAAGTGTTTCACTTAGCACAACATGTTGAGGGTTTGTCCATGTTACATAATATTTCATGACCACTTCGCACCTGTCCATCAGTTGATGGACATTGGACATTGGTTTTTTTATTTGCTATTATGAATGATTCTGCTGTATACTTTTGCACACAAGTCTTTACGTGGCTATAGTGACATAGGTTTCATGTCTGTTGGGTGTATAACTAGGGGTAAATTTGCTGAGCTCCACGGTAACTGTATATAATCTTGTGGGGACTGCCAGCCATTTTCCTAAGAAATTGCAGCATGTTATATTCTGACCAGCAGAATAAGAACCTGTGAGATCCAGTAAAACTACAGGTCTACGCATAAAAGTGCAGGTGAGATATGGAAATGTCACTTTTATATAGCTGTATTATTTTTTCACTTTCTGTACTATTATTATCATGCATCTATATTACAGACCCAACAAAATATATGTCTTTTTTTTCCTATGTACTGTTCAGAGCAAATGTGTTATATATGTTATAGGTTTCATATAGAATTACATAGTATTTTCTACAGTCACTCTGCAAACCCGTGAAGGAGAATGAATACCCATTTCTCCTATGTTTTATAATTACCATAACTATCTGGGGGCTTGAACCTCCCAGAAGATATGTCACCCTCACTTAAGGGCTGGGGCAGAGCCGTCCTATGTTTGCAGCTGCTTTCTTCTCAAGCGACCACCACTCTGGCTCAAACAGGGAGGAGAGATGGTTGGTAGTTCAGACTCATTCTTACCAAGTTTTACTAGATTTTCTTGAATGTTCTGGGTGCTGTAAGTCCTTGGGACAATTTTATGAGGTTTTTAAGACATAATTTTGCCAGTTAGGCTTGGTTTCACTGCAGAGCCAATCTGTGGAGCTCCTGACACTGCAGGATCATTCTACAAGAAGTCACAACTGTGGAGTTCTTACAAAGTACTTCTTCAGGTAAAATTTAATTTTATGAGAGAGGAAGGACTTCTAGCCCTCAAGATGAGGATCCAAGATGTTAGCTAAGTTGGCTAACGTTATAAAGCTTATTCATGCATTCACTCAGGAAATAGTTGACTGCTTCAAGTATTACATGAAAATTGTTGAACAAGAGTTTACTATTTCGACAGAAGATTAAAAATAGTAAAACAACAAAAACAGGTGGTAAAAGCAGGTAAAGCACTAGAATAAAGTGGTGTGGGGTTTTTTTCTTTTTGTTTTTTTGAGACAGGATCTTGCTTTGTAGGGCATGCTGCCCTTGAACTCACTGTACAGCCCACACTGACCTCAAACCTGTGGCAATCCTCCTGCCTCAGCCTCCTGAGTGCTAGGATTACAGGCATGTGCCACCACACCTGGCTTGGTTTTCTAAATTAACACATAATTAGACGTGTAGGGTATGGAATAATTTGATACATGCATACAGTGTGTGATAAAAATGGGGTAATTAACATTTCTCTCTCAAATATTTGTGTTGGGTTGTCATCCTATTGTCCTACAGAGCATTAGAAATTATTTCTGCTAACTAAAGCACATGGTATTTTAGAAAATAAACAGCACCTACCTAGTCCTGTCCTTAGTAAGAATTAGAATCTAAGCATTTCAATTCCTAATTCTATTTTTCTTATAGTTAAAATGAAGAAGCATATTGCAGAGACAAACACTGAAACCAAATACGCTGGGTGTGGCGGTGCATGCCTGTAATCCTGGCACTTGGGAGGCTGAGGCAGGAGGATCTATTGTGAGTTCGAGGCCAGCCTGGGCTACAAAGTGAGCACAAGGCCAGCCTGAACTGCATAGTGAGACCCTGTCTCAAAAAGACAAAAAAAAAAAAAAAAAAGAAACCAGATCTCTGGGTGGTTGCATTTTAGTTGTTTTTGCGGGTGAATCAATCTCTCTGCTTGTCTCATCTGAACAGTGCAGGCACACCTGTACTTCCAGCTCCTTGGGAGGCCAAGGCAGGTAGAAGAGAAGGGTATAGCTCAGTGGTGGGACTGTTTCAGTATAGGGTACTGGTTCTGTCTCCCTCTCCCCATAAGGATGAGGGTGGGGGGAACTATCCCTTAGGTTACAAGACTGAAAGATGACTACGTGTGACATGCCTTGAATTATACCTGTATAGTTCTGACAAGTGATTGCTAACTAGATTGTATTAGTGAGAGAACAGAGTTCAATACTACATTTCCTCAAGAACACATTGTAAATGTCCTCTAAAGTGCCAACTGATTAACTTCTGAAAGATGAAATTGACTGTCAGGATATAGTGCTTATAAATAAAACTGTGTACTGACCAGTTTGCAATTAGTTAACTGTGGACTTAGGGTAAGTTAAAAGCAATTCCTCTTCAGGAAATTGCTGGGTACTTTATCATTCTTCTAGGTTATTATCTTACCATAGCAACTTTAAAATATGAATTTACTATTGGTATATATTGAATTTAAGGCAATAGAAAGCACATCTCACATTTTTTCTCTTGATGGGAAAAAATCTAAATCTTTTATTAAACTACTTTAAGATGTTAATAAATAATCAAGTCGTGGGCTGAGATACAGCTCTGGTAGACTGCTTGGTCAGATCCCAGACATGCATGTTCCTGTGTGTTCCCATGCGTGTATGCACACATACACACAAACACAAAGACACACACACACAGAACTTATATTCAGTACTTAGGTGTGTCTCCAGGTCGACTACTGAGACATTTATACTTCAGAAATCATTACTGTGTCAGCTAGACATCGTGTCACATGCTTGTAATCCCAGCACTCAGGAGGCTGAGGCAGGATCACTTCCAGTTTGAGGCCAGCCTGAGGTACATACTGATTTCAAGGTCAGCCTGAATTATATAGCAAGATCCTATCTCAAAAAACAAATGGTTACTATACTATGCTCAATCAGTTAAAAGTTCTAGAAAATCAAGGCCTGACCTTCATTAGTGCTCAGTAGCTCTAAGGCTGCTGACACCTGACTGTGCTTCAAAACATGGCTCTGAGCTCCACAGGACCGTAATCAGCATCATGCAAGTCTTCCCATTCCTGCCCACCCTCACCGTACAACAGGCTACTTGCCTTGGAACTGATTCTACCTGGGGCACTTAACGCCTGTAAACTTTTTTTTTGCAATGCAACAGATCAACCCAAGCTAGGCCTTATAAAAATACTAGGCAAGCTCTCTACAACTGAGCCATCACCACCTGCCCAGCCTCTATAATTTTTTGATACTGTTTTCACATTTTTCCTCCCTTAGTACACTTCTGTGACAGAAGAAAAGCTACAAGCTAGTTTTATGGAAAACTGTCATCCTCTTGTTAATGGAAGCATTTGGTATCAGAGATAATACTTTTACAAACTCATAATTTTTATAAGTACCTCAAAGTTTCCTTTTATTATCACACTAGTTCAAATGCATTTCTCTAAAACTATTAATACATTCTGACATATTCTGATATAGTTCTCTAGAACGATTTTTTGAGATTCAATCACCCCTAACATATGGCTTTCACACTGACCTTGAAGCTAAACTAACAGAATTACAAAGGACTAAACTTTTGGATGAATGGACTAAGGAAAACACTCAGACTAGGATTAGAGGAGTCATCTCCATCACCACATTTTATCGTGTCTCTGATACAGCAGTCAGAATCTTCAAAAAACAAGGGCAGAACAGAAGTACAATCAAAGCTTCTTAGTCCTAAACCTGAGTTAAACCAGGCTAAGGAATTTTCCTCCTACTTAAATAGGTCTCCAGTATTTCCACCTCGCTGAGCTTTCTGACACAGGTGCTTAGGACCTAGTACGTAGCCATCCTGGCTGCGGCTACATTAATTATGCCTGAAGAGCTTAATACCCATCCAGGTCCAGAGGTGGAAGAACACGTACACTGGAATAGTGATGGGCAAGAGCAGGCTGTAAAAGCAAAGGCTGGCTGCGCTCGTGCAGCCCTGCGGGAAGTCCTCCTCCACCGAGGCCGAGTAGAACAGCCCTGCTAAGGAGACCAGGGGAATAAGCACAGTCAGCGCAGGCAGAGACAGAAACATTCTTCCTCCCCACTCACACCCGCCGCCGGGTTTTAAAGTGTACACGGTATTAAGAAAATGTAGCTGTGTTTTTTTTTAAATGATTCAGTGCTGCTCTGTTTCTTCTTGCTTCTTCTGTTGATGTGTTGTTCGAGCTGCTTGCGGTATCATGTTAGGGATCCCATCAATGACTGGATAAGCTATTCCCAGCTCTTCATTGATCAGTTCGTTTGTGGATGCTTCGTATCTGAGGGCAGGGAGAGAAAAATGAATTATGAAAAGCAAAATGCTTGCAAGACCTCAAAGACCAATATAAAAAACCGCTTATCCAATTCTTCAAAGAAAGTTAATTCCAGAACAGTGCATTCTAAAAGCAGCAATAGCCAATTCAACCATTTCTCTTAGGGGATTCTCCTATAATTGTCCCCACGGTCACCGTCATCTCTTAGATTATCTTGTTCACTTTATTCCCACGTTATGCCTGATTCTTTTCATACCAATCAGATCTCCCTTCTATCCAAATATATCTTTACCATTACAGTCAACCCCAAAATCATCCCAGCTGATTTACTATTGGAACAAAAACTAAAAATTCAACTTCCTTTCACAGCAAATAAACTGAACTCATCCATTATAAGGAAACCAGTGAAAAATCAAAATATGCCAACTAAAAGCTTGAGAAAGATGAGGGCAGAAATGAGGAAACCTGAGACTGCACTGAGAGTGCAGTGAGCTAGTTCTACAACTGCTATATGGTAAATCAAATGGTAATTTCACTACTCAAGAAAACTAGATCGTATATTCATTATAGGGGAAAACTAAAAAGAGAAATAACCATATACTAAAAAAATTGCTAGCCACCTACCACCCCAAGAATGCCGCTGATAACATTTTGGTGTTTATGTAGTCTGGGCTACTGGTGTCAATAATCCGCGTAGCTCGGAGCCGCAGAACGGCAGAGCGCGGTGAAACGTGAGAGAGGCGTTCACAAGCCCCGCCGGCCCTGACTCACGCGAACATCCGCCCTGCGGCACTTCCCAGACTCCGGACGCTCCTAAACATTTTTCAGAGTCTTGGTTTAAAACCTTGCATGCTTTGGACCTGTCCTTAATCTCTACGGTTTCTAAACTTGCTCCGACACAGCAGTAAGAGGTTCTGAGCAAAGTACACCTGTCCCGGCCCCGGCCCCGCCAGGAGGTTCAGCGTCGGGGCCGCAAGGTGACTCCACCAGAACCAGCTTTTTCTAAGCGCCCGGGCGCAGCCAAGGGCAAAGCCACAGGCGTTCGGCTCCTCCCGCAGCCCGCGACCAGGCCGGGCTGCAGAGCGGCCGAGCACGCAGCGACCGCGACGAGGTCCGCGGCCACCAGGCCCGGCCCTCACCGGAGCGGCTTCTTGGAGAGCGGGCACACCAGGAACTCCAGCAGCGCCGGGTCAAAGGTGCGGGGCGGCTGCTCCGCCCTCTCGCTGGGACTCGCCACGAACCGCGAGCCCGTCGCGCGCAGGCCCCTCCGGACAACCGCCCACCCCGAGACGATCTCCCCGCACGCCCTGCGCAGCATGATCCGCGCCCGCAAACGCCCTCGCAGTGCCCGCCCCCGCCTCGTGCCCCGCCCTCGGTGCGCCGAGAAACGGTGTCCCCGAGCACGCCCGCGCCGGCGCGTTGGTTCCGAGGACGTTTCCGCCGCGGTTGCTTTTCCCACCGCAGCGTGGTGGGAGCGTGGCCTGTGGTTGAGGCTGCCGGTGACGGTCCCGTCGCGATTGCAAAACTGCAGCTAAAACAAGTGCGTAAGTCCAGGGTTGCCTTGGATGAGGTGCTAGACACGCTGACGTACTTGGTGTGTGGAAAGCACCATTTCTAAAATAAAATCTTGCCGTACCACAATTCTGTGACCTTGTTTGCAGACAACCCCCAATTTAAAAAACAGGTTTAGGCCTCTTACCTTCCCAAATGTCCAGATTCTTACGACATGGGAACCCTTGTGAATGTATTTGTACAATAAGGCAGGACTGATGCACTTCTGGGAGTGAGCTTGGAGGAGGTCCTCCAAACAACACCTTAGTCTGCATAATGGTTTATGCTGAGGCAGGAGGATCTCTGTGAGTTTAAGGCGAGCCTGGCTACATAGCGACACCCTGTCTCAAAAAACCAAAAACCAGCACACACAAAAAATACAACCACATAATTAAGCAGATAGTTAAATGGCTCAGTCAAATGGGAGACTTATTGTGGGGAGGGCTGTACTAGGTATTACAGTTATTACAGTTAGTATTGCCTTACATGTGCAACCCTTTTTATATTGGGCCATATATTTTCTAATTCTTTTATATATTTTCATCATTTTTTTCAATTTTTATTAGCACATGTTTGTAGTGTAATTTTTATTAGTACATGTTTGTAGATCACATTCCCCCTAGCATGTTGGTACATGAACGTAACACATCTTAAATCTTTTTTCATCCCCTCTCCCTCCTTTCCTCCTCGCTCCATTTCTTGGTCCCCATGATAGGTTTCCCACCCAAGACCTGCCCAGTCCTCATGGCAACAGTCCAATGCTGAGTTATAATGGTGCCTAGCTCCTTCTTCCCAGAGACCCCTGTAGTTTCTTCTTCCCAGCTGCCTTTGCCAAAGCCCACACAGGCCAACAATGATCCAATCCCCCTTCAGCAAGGTATGCGGAGCAGCCTACGTCAGCTACCCTGTGCCCCCTCCCCTCGGGGTGCATATAAGCTCCCACCCTGTCCTTTGTCTTCAGAGAGCCAGCACAGCTGTCTGGGCGCTGCCTCCCTCCATGCCCGCATTAAACTTTTATTTCTTGCTGTTTATATCTCTCTCTGTGTCGTGTTAGATTGAGTACCTAATTATCACTCAGTCACCCTTCCCATTTGCAAAAGATCTATTCTCTAGTTCCTCCTATTGTCTTTTATTTTGCTCTTTATTTATATTTTGGGTTTCTCATATAAGAAAAACCGTGCAACCGGCCTGGTGGTCAACTCTTGTAATCCCAGCACTCGGGAGGCTGAGGCAGGAGGATCATTGCAAGTTTGAGACCAGCCTGGGCTACGAAGTGAGCTCAAGGCTGGCCTGAACTGCACAGGGAGACCCTGTCTCAAAAAAAAAAAAAACTTTAAAAAAGCAATATTTAAGCTTGTGTATCTGATTTAGTTCACTTAATATTATAGAGTCAAAGTGCATCTATTGTGTATAAAATCCACAACTTCTTTATCCATTCATCTGCTGCTAAACATACAGGCCTAGTGCATTATTTAGCTATTATGAATTGTGCTGCTATCAACATGAGTGTGAATATATCACCATAGTATGATGTCTTTGACTGTTTCAGGAAGATATTTAGGAGAATAACTAGTTTGAATGGAATTTTTACTTACTTTTTTGAATATTTTCATGAGTTCCATAGTGGTTGTACTAGTTTACATTCCCACCAAGAATGTAGAAGGGTTCATTTTTCCCCACATGCTCACCAGCATTTGTTATTATTTCATTTCTTGATCATAGCCATTTTTACTGGAGTAAGATGAAATCTCAGTATTGATTTAATTTGTATTTTTCAAGTGGTCAGTGGTTATGAACATTTTTTTCATGTATTTATTTGCCATTTGTACTTCTGAGAAGCGTCTGTTCATTTCAGTAGCCCATTTTTGATTGGGTCTTTTCTTTGAGGGGGAGTTCTAATTTTTTGAGTTCTTTTTCTTTACATATTCTAGATATTAGTCTTCTGCATGTTGTCTCTTCACTCTTGCTTGTTTACTCCTTGACAGTGCGGAAACTGTAATTTGATATGATGCCGTTTGTTGATTCTTAGTATTATTTCTTGTGCAATTGGAGTTACAGTAAGAAAGTCCTTGTCTATGCTTATGTCTTTAAGAGTTTTACCTATTTTATCTTTCAGCGACTGTTTCTGTTTTAACATTTACATCTTTGATCCATTTTGTTTTTAGTTTAATATATGGTGAGAGCTATGGGTCTAAATTCAGTTTTCTGCATGTGCATAGCCAGTTTTCCCAGAACCATTTGTTAAAGAGGCTTTCTCTCAGAATATGTTTTTGGCCAATTTATCAAAGATTCAATAGCGGAATGGGCCAGGCGTTGTTTCTGCATCCTCTACTCTATTCCATTGACCAGTGTGTGTGTGTTGCCAATACTGTACTTTTCCGCTGAAGCTTTATAGTGTAATTTGAAGTCAGGTATTGGGACACTTCCTGCTTTGCTCTTGTTGCCCAGGATTGCTTTTGCTATTCTGGGTCTCGCGTAGTTCCATATGAATTTTAGGATCGTTTTTTCTAGTTCTGTGAGGAATGCTGTAGGTACAGTATTGTGATTGGGATTGTGTTAAACCTGTATATCGGTTTTGGAAGTATGGCCATTTTGAAAATACTGGTTCTGTGGTTCCAAAAACAGAGGATATATTTTCATTTCCTGGTGTCCTCTTCAATCTCCTTTTTTAAAATACTTTAGTTTTCATTATAGAGGTCTTTCATTGCCTTTGTTAAGTTTACTTAATTTTCTTGAGGCATTCTGAGTGCTATTTTTTTCTTAATTTCTGCCATCGTGGGTTTGTTTTTGGTTCACAGGAATGCTACTGATTTTTGTGAGTTGCTTTTGTATTCTGGTACCTTGCTGAATTTGTTCATTAGTTCTTTTAGTGGAATTTTTTGGGGGGTGCTCTTTGTAAAAGATCATATTGCCTGTAAATAAGGATTCTTTGACTTATTCCTTTCTTTTTTTTTTTTTTATTTGGCGGTACTGGGGATCGAACTCAGGACCCTGCGTTTGCTAGGCAGGTGCTTATTCCACTGAGCTATATCCCCAGCCCAACTTACTCCTTTCTTATATGTATCCCTTTTATTTCTTTTTCTTGCCTGATTATTCTAAGTTTCAAGTCAAACAAGAGTGGTAAGGATGGAAATCTTTATCTTGTTTCTCATTTTAGAGGAAATGTTTTCAGTTGGCAGTAGATCTGTCATGAGTGGCTTTTATGAGATTGAGGAAAGGTCATTCTATATCTATTTTCTTCAGTGTTTTTATCATGAATGGGTGTTGGATTGTTGCATCTATTGATCATGTTATTTTTGCTCTTGCTTCTGTTTAGGTGATTGTTATGGTTTATACATTGTGTCAACTTGGGGAGTCTAGAGGTTTGGTTGAGTGACTCAGCAGGAAGCCAGGGTGCTTGCTTTGTATACATCCTGAGCCTGTAGAAGAGGAGGGCATGAAGATTATGTGAGTGCTACATGCCCCTGGGTGGGGGTAGCCTGTTTACAGTGTAAGGGAAGGAAAGAGGCTGCTTTGCGCTATCCCTCCCTTTTGCTCTGGTTGTTTTTGCTGTGCTCTGCTGTCATGAATGTTTGCCCTCTGCCATGTGCCACTCTGACTCTGAACCAGCCAAGTATGGACTGAAACCTCCACAAACTATAAGCTAAATAAACCTTTCCTTCCTTCATTTTGGGCATTGGGTATTTTGTCTCAGCAATGAATAAAAAGTAAGAAGACAGTGATATATTATGGTTATTGATTTGTGTATGTTGCTCATCTCTGTATGCCTGGGATGAATC
The DNA here is from genome assembly GCA_004027595.1 of Dinomys branickii. Classification (NCBI taxonomy): domain Eukaryota; kingdom Metazoa; phylum Chordata; class Mammalia; order Rodentia; family Dinomyidae; genus Dinomys; species Dinomys branickii. The sequence goes on along the minus strand of PVLD010005257.1, from coordinate 20,209 downwards.
CTTCTTGATCAAAATGGGTGATCTTTTTGATGATTTGTTGCATTCTGTCTGCCAGTATTTGTTGGAGATTCTTGCAGCTATGTTTATTAAAGAGATTTGCCTGTAGTTCTTTCTTTTGGTTGAATCTTTTGTCTGGTTTTGGAATTGGGGTAATGCTAGCTTCCAGGAATGACTTTGGAAGGACTCCTTCCTGCTCAATTTCACTGAGGAATTTGGGGAATATTGGCATTAGATCTTTCCTAAAGTTTTTGTAGAATTCAGTTGGTGAATTCACTGGGACTCAGACTTTTCATAACGGGTGTTTTTTTTCTACTTCAATTTCGTTGCCTATTACTGGATTATTCAGGGTTTTGGTTATTCTTATGTATCTAGGAATCTATCCATTTCTTTCATTATATCTGTGTGTAAAATTTGTCTGTTTTTGTTTTTGAGATAGAGTCTTTCTATGTAGTTCAGTTTGGCCTTCAACTCACTATGTGGCCCAGGCTGACCTCAAATCCATGGGTATCCTCCTGCCTCAGCCTCTGGAGTGCTAGGATTGGCGGCATGTGCCACCACGATTTTCTGTACATGTAATATCTTGATTACTCTCTTCTTTTTTTCCCATCTCTAACCATTTCTTAATTCTAATTTATTAGATTACAGGTTCACAAATTAGTTACTGATGATTAGGATTTTAGTGATAACTTTGACTTTTTCATTTCTATTTGCATTTATTTATGTCTTTTTTTTCTTTTCTTGGTAAGATTGGCTAGGGGTTTGTCTATTTTGTTTATTCTTTCAAAGAACCAGCTCTTCAATTCATTGATTCTTTATATTATTTTTTAGTCTCCATTTCACTCATTTCTTCTTTGATCTTTATAATTTCCTTCCTTGTACTAGCTTTGGATTTGGATTATTCTTATTTTTCTAGAACCTTGAGATACATTATTAAGTTATGTATTTGGGGCTGTTCTGTTTTTCTAATGTGGGCATTCACAGCTATAAACTTCCCTCTTATGACTGTTTTCATCATACTGACATTATTGTTTGATTCAAAGAACTACCTAATTTTTTCCTTGATTTCTTCTGTGACTCATTGATTATTCGAGAGGATATTATTTCATTTCTATGATTTGCATAATTTTTATGGTTTCCTTTGCCAGTGATTTCTAATTTCATTGCATTATTATCTAATAATATGCATGGAATATTTTTTATTCTTTCGCATTTACTTAAGCATGTTTTATGGGCTAACTTAAACTTATCAGGATGTCTATGTCTAGCCTGTATCCTCTCCATGACTCTCCCATGGCCATATCTCACCCAGTCACTGTGGGAGGATTACAGTGGGGACCCGGAAGTGAAGTTGTTTTTTCATCATTCTGAGTCTCCATTTTAAATAATGAACCCATTCCCAAAATTGAGCCTGATTAAACACTCTATAGCAATATGGCAGCACTTTGCTGAATTTCTTCCCTAATTGTCACCTGGTGTGTAGAATAAGTCACTTCTTAGTAAAATTTCATGCTGTTTTGCAGTTTACAAGAGCTGTGGACTTTTCTTGGTGCTAATGCTGCCAACCCAACCTGTTGTTTCTCTCTGGAGTTCCTGACTCTGGGGGCCTTACCTGTCTATGGAGACAGGTTCCCCTTCCTTGGACGCAGAGTAGCTTCCAGACTACTTCATTCTTTTCTTGGCATTGTAGTCTGTTTTTTCAACTTCTCTGTAGTTTCTAATTTTCTTGTCAGTTCCTGATTCCTAGATATCTACTTCTATTTTTCTCTCCACCAAATTGTTATTTTTCAGCTATCTGGATTCTAGGTCTCAGAAAGACTGAATTTTGCTACTGATTGACACTCCATCATTTTATTCCCTTCTAGCCCTTTGGTAAAATTTTGAGACAAGATCTCACTAAATCACTAAATTCCTCAGGGTCAATTTGAACTTGTAGTCCTCCTGCATTAGCATCTAGAGTTCTCGGATTATAGACATGCACCACAAAACCCAGCTTCATTCAGTGGATTATTTTCTTTTGAGCCAATGTCTTGCTATGTAGTCCAGGCTGGTCTTGAATTCACTGTGTAGTCAAGGCTGGCCTTGAACTAATGGCGATACTGCATCTCAGCCTCCACAGTGCTAGGAGTACAGGTGCACCACCATGCCCTGGCTTTGTTTTTTGTTCTTTGTTTTTCTTTCATTCAGTGGAATTTTGATCTCAGAATTTCCCCTGACTCTCCAAGGAGAAGGTATGTGTTTGACCTTTCTTGTATAATAAATAAGAGCTTATGATTTGGGAGCTTAACAGCTTGGCTTTATATTCATACTTTACTAGCTAGATGACTCAATCTCCTTATCTGTACAATAAATAATTGTACCTAACTTGTGCATCCTCTCCAGCTGTAGGATTAAATGTGGTAGAGAGACACTTGGTAACACCTGCAGAAGACTGAGGAGTCAGGTTAATTTTCAATGACTGTGTGGTCACATGCATATCAGGACCAAAATAGCTAACCTAACTGTTAATTACATCCAATGAGAACAACAGCCTATCCTGTTTAAAACAATATCCCTGTTACGGTTTAGGTCTGAAATGTCTCCCCAGAATCTTGGGGATTTTGGATTTGGGTTTTACTCCTCAGTGCATTAATCCATTGATGTGTTTGTGGATGAATGTGCGGTTAGCAGGCGGAAGCTGGTTGGAGAAAGTGGGCCCCTGAGGGTGTGACCTAGAAAGATACAGTTCTGCCTCCAGCTCCCCACGCCCACTTCCTGCTTGCCATGCATTGAGTAGCTTTACTCCATCATCCCCTTACAGCATGTCCTTTCTGCCTTTGAGTCAGCAGATTAAGAAATAAACTCACTAAAACTGGGAGCCAAAATAAACCTCTCCTCTTTTAAGTTTTGAGTGTGAGCTGTCTTTTCTCAGTGAAAAGACAGTAACTAATGCACCCCCCCAATTCATGAGAAAGAGTAAAAGCATATAATAGTCACTCAAGTAACCTACAGTGGCCTTTACTTCATTAGCATAGTAAAAATCACACCCTGAGGCAGAGATCTAATATGATAGGACGTGGGGGCCATGAAGAGGCCTGGCGAGGAAGAACACAGGCACAGCTGGAACTCTGTGTCTGCATGCAGTGATGTCATGAGACAGGGCTACTGACTACTTTGGGAGCATATTAAAAGTACACTTTCCTATCCCCTAGTTTGAGTCAGCTTGGGATTTCTGATCTCCCTTTACTACCTCCCGTGTGCTCAAGTGTAAGAATAAAAGAGCCTTATTCCTGTGTTGTTGTGCCCCTCTCTGCTGATGGAGAGCACAAGAACCCACAGGGTCTGTGATAATACTGTTACTTGACAGTGGATCCTGGGGGAATTCTTTCCAAGTTCTTGGTGTCCTGAAAAAACAATTGATCAAAACACACAAAAAGGTAGTGGAGATGTACATTTATTGAAGGTGGAAAAGAAGCATGCCTTATAGGGCAAGAGATGGCCAGTGAACAGATTCACAGTAGGCCCTGAGGATAAGGAAAAGGGTCCTTTTGTATCCAAAATTTCTGGATTAGAATTCAGCCTCATGCAAATTGGCCAGGTGCCAAATTTAAACTGCCCTATGGAAGGACTTGCTTGCTTTACTGCCAGGTATAAATGAAAATACCACCCTTCTGGTTGGTTTCTGTACAGTGCTCTGGAACTGTAGAGTCACCCTGGAGCCTGTGTTTTGCACATGTTCCATAGGTCTCCAGGACTTGGACATATTCCCCCGGTCCTTTGACTGGTTTTGTCCTAGCCATAATTCCCACTCCAATAATGGATACAGTGAGCATTTAGAAAAATTCCTGGCACAAATTAATGCTCAATTAATGTTATCTATTGTTTTATGTTTGTTCAGTTTGGCTTGGTTTTGGTTTATTTTGGTTTTCAGTTTTCTGAAACAGAGCTTCTCTATGTAGCCCAGGCTGGTCTTGAACTCCTAATCTTCCTGCCTCTGCCTACCAAGTGCTAGAACTACAGGTCTGTACCACTATGCTGGGTTCCTACCATTACTTTTATGTAATCTGTTCTTCTCAGTTTAATATCCCTGAAGATCCTTTGTTAGTCATCAGATTTTCCCTTTGTTGGTTTGAATATGGATTTGAATGTGCTTTAGATCGGTAGGCTTTATCACTTTAGCATTGAGTTCCTAGGGGTTCAGGATGGGAGTAAAGCATGTACATACAGATAAAAGTTTATATTTTCTCATTTTTCTCCATTTACCTATGTAAATATTGAAAGATTCTTATATTATTTGTTTATCCTTTTTTTTTGAGATGGGGTCTTGCTTTATAGTTCAAGCTGACCTTGAACTCACAATGATTCTCTTACCTCAGCTTCCTGAGTGCTGAAATTATAGACTTGGCTCATCACGTCTGGCTATTCAGCCTATTTTAAAATTGCACTACATTATTTGATGCTCTTTGTCACTAAGCTCAAAAGAATTTTAAAGCCCAATGTACGTCATAGGGTAACAAAAGGGAAATTCTTCCCTGGACGAGAGATGTTTAGAAGATAATGTTAGTCTCTCAATCCCAAGCCTCTGTCTCCTACTAAGGAGTCTCACAATCATAACTTTCCTTCATTAGAGTTGCTATGGATTAGAAGGTGCAATAGTTGTTAGGGAAATACCTTCTGGAGGGACCCTTAAAGTTCCTAAGTCACCTTCACAATATTTTCTACTAGGGCAGGGGCAGGAATAAATTTTTTCCTTGCAGTTAGTTAGGCCCAGGAAAAGGAGTACACTATAGGAAAGATAAATTTCAGCCAAATATGGTGAAGCAGAGCTGGACTGCTGTCAGGTCAGCTGAGTCGGTGGGCCTTTGGTCCCCTGGGTAGGAGTAGCAACCATGCTTAAGGCTGCCTTAGTTGGTCTCAGCTAGGCTGGCTGACAGATCCTTATCAACTGGGCTTTTTAACCAGTTATAAGTAAACTAGATTCAGTTTGCCTTGACATAGAAAGTTTGCAACAGATCATTTTACTTCCATTTGTGTTCGTTTTAGAGAAGAGAAAGTAACTGCAAAGTTTGAAAATACTCTCAAATGTATAACCCTAAAAATCGGCAGGCTGTATTTAAGAATTATGTAGCTCTATGTCTCTGTATTAGTCCACACCATGCACTTATGAAGTTGCATGGGTCAAAACAAAATATCCCACATATCAACAGAGCAAAGGACAAAAACCACATGATCATCTCAGTAGATGCAGAAAAAGCTTTTGACAAAGTCCAAAACTGATTCATGATTTTAAAACAACCCTGCAGAGAATTAGTGTGGATGACCTTTATCTTAATCTGGTAAAAGCCATCTATGGCAAACCAACAGCCAATATAATACTAAATGGACAAAAACTGAAAGCTCTCACTCTAAAATCAGGAACAAAACAAGGATGTCCACTGTCACCACTCATTCAGTATAGTTCTGGAAATATTAGCCAGAGCAATTAGATAAGAGAGAGAAGTAAAAGGAATACGGATAGGAAAGAAAGAAGTGAAATTAGCATTCTTTACAGATGACATGATACTCTACATAGAAGATCCTGGAAACTTCACCAAAGAAATGTCTAGATTTAATGACCAACTTCAGTAGTATAGCTGGATACAAAGTCAACACTCAAAAATCCTTCCTATATACATAGCCTTCCTGTATACAAATAACAAACTCACTGAGAGAGAAATTAGGGAACCAGCATCTTTCACAATAGCATCCAAAAACATGAAATATGTAGGAATCAATCTAATAAAGGAAATAAAAGAACTCTACATTGAAAACTACAACACTCCGAAAATGGAGATCAGAGAGGATATCAGGAAATGGAAAGACATCCCTTGCCCTTGGGTAGGAAGAGCCAATAGTGAACATGGCCATACTTGCAAAATTGTTGTGCAGATTTAATGCAGTCCTGTTCAAAATTCCAATTGTATGTCTCACAGAGTTAGAGAATGCTGTAAGCTGTGCAGCTCTCAATGGTCCCAGGAAAAACAGCAAGAGAATGAAGAAAATAAGGAAAGACAAAGCTGAGGTCGGGCGTAGATCTTGATATCTCTGTCTCTCTCTTTGTTTCTCTCTCTGTCTCTCTGTCTCTTGCTGGGAGGAGAACTGAACAACAGTAGGGCAATTTATTTATACTTTTGCCAAATTTAGATAACAAGACAAAGGGTTGCCTCACAACTAATGACTGCAATTCTCTTAGGTAAGATGTTTTTCTCAGGACGGAAGAGACTTAGAATAGTAAAAGCAATTCTTGGAAGTAAAGGCAAGGCAGGAGGCATTGCAATCCCTGGCTTAAAATTACACTACAAAGCTATGATGATAAAAACAGCATGGTACTCGCCAAAAAACTAGACCTGCAGACCAATGGAACAGATTAGAAGACGTAAAACAACTCCAGACATACTCAACCACCTTACCTTTGAGAAAAAACCTAAACGCCTTCATTGTTAGAAAGATATGCTCTTTAATAATTGACGATGAAACATTTAGGTTTCCACATGATGATTAAAACTAGAATCATATCTTTCACCATGCACTAAACTAAATTTAAAATGGATCAAAGATCTAAATATTAAAACAGGAACACTAAATATTGTGGAAGAGAGAATAGGTTGAAGTCCTGAAGACATTGACGTAGGCAAAGACATTTTGAATAAAGCCCTGCTCACACAGGAGCTGTCACAAAGAATCAATAACTGGGATCTCACCTTATTAAAAAGGTTTTGCACAGCAAGAAAAACCACCAACAGTGAAGAGACAACCTTTTGCCAGCTGTTCCTCAGACCAAGGAATATCTAGAACATATAAAGAACTCAAAAAAATCAGACCCCTAAATTTAAAGACTCAATCCAAAAATGGGCATCTGAAATGAATACACACTTTTCACATGAAGAAATACAAATAGCAAATAAATATATGAAAAATATTCAACATCACTCGTCATTGAGGGATGCAAATTAAAACAATGCTAAGATTTCATCTCATCCCAGAAAACATGGCTGTCATCAAGAAATCAACCAATAACAAATGCTGGTGGGGCTGTAGGAAAAAAGAACCCTCCTCCACCATTTGTTGGATTGTAAACTGGTGCAACCATTGTGGAAATCAGTGTGGAGATTTCTTATAAGACTGAGACTAGAGATTCCATTTGACCAAGGTTTCCTTTTCCTGGTATCTTCCCAAGAAATTGAAAACATCATTTTTCCTTCCAAATAATTAATCATTAACTGATCCTTTCAGTATAGTGATAGAAGTCAGTAGTACAACTATGTTAGCTATCCTGTATATACATATGTACACAATTTCCCCTTTTCTTATTTCCCACATCCCAGTTGCTCTTTACTTGTGGGCAGTTTCCTTTCATTTCACAATGTCTATCATACCTCTTAATTTTCATTGAGTCTTTCAGATTCTTGTACTAGTGAGACAATATGTTGCTTACACATGGAGGTATGAATTATTTCACTTATGAGTATGGTCTCTCCTTGTGACCATTTACCTGTAAAAGCCTCAAGTTTATCTTTCTTTATAGCTGAATAATATTCCATTATACAACAATGCCACAAATTTTTTATGCATTCCTCAGTGGATGGACATTTGGGTTGCTTCCACAATTTAGCAATTACAAATTGTGCTGCTATAAACATGGGTGCACATACATCGCTGTGATATGATGTTTTCAGATTTTCTGGGAAAATACCCAGCAGAGGAATGGCTGGGTTGAATGGAACCTCCAGACCTAATTTGCTGAGGAATCTCCAAATTGATTTCCACAGTGGTTTCACCAGTCTGCATGCCAACCAGCACTGGAGAAGAGTTCCTGTTTCTCCACAGCCTCACCAGCATTTGTTATTGGTTGATTTCTTAATGATAGCCATTCTTGCTGTGGTGAGATGAAATCTCAATGTTGTTTAAATTTGCACTTCTCGAATGACCAATGATGTTGAACATTTTCTCATGTATTTGTTTGCCATATGTATTTCTTTATCTGAGAAGTATGCATTCATCTCAGATGCCCATTACTGGATTGGGTGTTTGAATTGGGGGGGGGGTTGATGTTTTTTAATTATTTAAATGTTCTAGATAGAAGACCTTTGTCTGAGGGTCAGCAAATTTTTTTCCCAATTTGTGGGTTTTCTTTTTACTCTGCTGGTGATTTCTTTAGATGTGCAGGAACTTTTCAGTAGGATGAGATCCCAGTTGTTGATTGTTTGAACTTTTTCCCATGTGGTTTGGTTTTTGTTCATGAATTCTCCGCCTATCCCTATGTCTTCCAGGTTGTTACCTACTTTCTCTTCCAATAAATTCAGTGTTTCTGTTTTAATATTGAGATCTGTGATACATTTTGACTTGAGTTTGGTGCATGGTGGTAGACTTGGGTCTATTTTCAGTCTTCAGCAAGTGGCAAGCCAATTTCTCCAGCACCATTTATTAAAGAGGCTATCTTCTAGTGAGTTTGTTTGGCCCTTTGTCAAAGATTAGGTGGCTGAATGTGTTTGTGGTTGTGGCTGTTTCTTCCCATCTGTTTCACTGATCCTCTGGTCTGTTTTTAGCCAGTACCATGTTGATTTTATTACAGTAACTTTGTAGTATAATTTCAGGTCAGGGATTGTGATTCCTCCTGACTTGACTTTGTTGCCCAGGATTGCTTTTGCTATTCTGGGTCTCTTCTGGTTCCCAATAAATTTGAGAAATGTGTTCTCTAGATCTACGAGGTATGCTAATGGTATTTTAATGTGAATTGCATTGAATTTGTACAACAATTTTGGTGGTATGGCCATTTTCACAATGTTGATTATTCCTATCCATGAGCAAGGAATATTTTTCCATTTACTAAAACCTCTTCAATCTCTTTTTTCAGAATACTGTACATTTCATTGAATAGATCTTTTACTTCTTTTGTTAGATTGATTCCTGAATATTTCAGTTTGTTGGATGCTATTGCAAAAGGTATAGTTTCCTTAATTTCTCTCTCAGTCTGTTTGTTGTTTGTGTACAGGAATGCTATTGATTTTTGAGTGTTTACTTTGTATCCAGCTACACTGCTGAATGTGTTGATTAATTCAAAGAGTCTTCTTGTGGAGTTTTTAGGGTCTTACATGTAGAGTGTCATGTCATCTGCAAATAGTGATAATTGTACTTCTTCCTTTCCTATCCCTATTCCTTTTATTTCTCTCTCTTGTCTAATTGCTCTGACTAATGCTTCCAGAACTATGGTGAATAGGAGTGGTGACAGTGGACATCCTAGTCTTGTTCCTGATTTTAAAGTAAAATCATAAAGTTTTTGTCCATTTAGTATGAGGTTGGCTGTTGGTTTGTCATATATGGCTTTGATCAGATTAAGGTAAAGATTATCTATTCCTATTTTCTGTAGGGTTTTTATCATGAATGAATGTTGGACTTTGTTGAAAGCTTTTTCTGTATCTATTGAGATGATCATGTGGTTTTTGTCTTTGGCTCTAATCATATGGTGTGTAACATTTATTGATTTGTGAATATTGAACCATCCCTGCATTCCTGGAATGAAGCTAACTTGGTCATGGTGTATTTTTTTCCTTGATAACTTGCTGCATTCTGTTTTCTACTATTTTATTGAGTATCTTTGCATCTATTCATTAGGAAGATTGGTCTGTAGTTCTCTTTCTTGGTTGGATCTTTCTCTCGTTTTGGTATCAGTATAATGCTTGCCTCCAGAAATGAGTTAGAGAGAATTGCTTCCTTTTCAACTTCACTGAAGCATTTGAGGAGTGTTAGTATTAAATCTTCTCTGAATTTCTTGTAAAATTCTGCTGTGAATGCATCAGGACCTTGGCTTTTCTTTGTTGCTAAATTTTTAATCACATTTTCAATCTCATTAGTTGATTTTGGGTTATTCAGGATTTTTATATCTTCTTGATTCAACTTTGATAATTTGGACATGTCTAGGAATTTGTCCATTTCTTCTGAGTTTTCTATCATATTGGAGGAAATATTTTCAAAGTAGGATTTAATGATCTTTTGAATTTCTGTAGGATCTGTAGTGATTTCATCCTTTTTGATTCATTATTGCATGAATTTAAGTTTTTTCCTTTCTTTTTTCGATAAAGTTGGCTAGGGGTTTGTTGAGTTTATTTATTCTTTCAAAGAACCAATTCTTTTTTTTTTTGGTACCAGGAATCGAACTCAGGACCTTGTTTTTGTGAGGCAGGTGCTTGTGACACTGAGCTATATCCCTGGCTCAAAGAACCAACTCTTTGATTCTTTTTTTTTTTTTTTTGTAGAGTATTCTTCATCTCAGTTGCATTAATTTCTGCCCTGATCTTTATAATCTTCTCCCTTCTTTCGGCTTTAGGCTTGATTTGTTCTTCTTTTTCTAAAAGTTTGAGGTGGAGCATTAGGCTATTTATTTGTTCTCTTTCTGTTTTCCTTATGTTTGAGTTCACTGCTGTAAATTTCTCTCTGAGGACTGCTTTCACTGCATCCCACAGATTCTGGTAAGTTGTATCTATATATTTGTTTGTTTGTAGGTATTTTTAAATTTCTTTTCTGACCCATTGGTTGTTTAGGATGTTGCTATTTAGTTTCCAAGTGTTTATGGAGTTTTTGGAGTTCCTTTTGTCATTAATTTCCATTTTCATTGCACTGTAGTCAGATAATATGCATGGAATAAATTTCAATTCTTTTGCATTTGGTAGGTATGCTCTGTGGGCTAGAATGTTGTCTATTTTAGATAAAGTGCAATGTGCAGCTGAGAAAAACGTGTATTCTGATGTTGTGGGGTAGAACAGTCTGTATACATCTACTAAGTCCATTTGTTCGCAGCTTTGGTTCAGATCTGTTATTTCTTTGCTGATTTTTTGTCTAGTTGACTTATCTCTTTGTGTCAAAGTGGTGTTCAGGTCCCTTATTACAATGGTGTTATTAATTATTTGGCTTTTCGTGTCTGTTAAAATTTGTCTTACATAGTTTGGGGCTCTGATATTTGGTGTGTATGTGTTTATGATTGTTCTCTCTTCCTCTTGCAGTTTTCCCCTAACAAGTATGTAATGGCCTTCTTTATCTCTTTCAATTGTTCTTGGTTTGAAGTTTACATTGTCTGCAAACATAATAGCTATAGCTGCTTTTTTCTGAGTTCCTGTTGCATGGAGAATTGTTTTCCATCCTTTGACTTTCAGTCTGTGGATTTCCTTTTGAATAAAATGTGTTTCCTGTTGTATCAGTCAGGGTTTACTAGAGAAACAGATTTAACACAAGATATACAAATGTACAACAAATTACCTATTTGACTTATAGTGGTCAGCTACAGGGTTAGATGAGGAAGTGTGCAGAGGGTGTCTGCACATTGGAGATTGAAGAGCCCAGGCTGGGGCCTGGAGCTCACCACAGTGTCCATGCAAGTCTGTATCAAGGGCTGTTGAGTCTGTGACGAAATGCTGGTAAATCTACAATGAAGGCCAGAGAGCCAGCACCAGAATGCTGAAGAGTCCCAGGTGGAAGCTGAAGAGTCTGCACCAAAAGCCAGGAGACAAGCAAGCTGAAGGTGAAGACTGGAACTCCTCCAAAGAGCTCTGAAGAACTAGCAGCCAGTCCTTCCTCAATTCCTTTCTAATACAGTCTACCAGCTCTGGGGAGGTGGGAGTGGTCCTCTACACCCACAGCCTCTGCATGCCTTCCTGTTGCACAGGTTTAGGATGAATACAATTAAGCACCCCAGCTCCCTTCTGAGTCACATAGTTAACCTTCTAAACTTCCCAAATTAACATAATAAACAACATCCCAGAAGGGTAAGGGCATGTCCTTTTTACCCCAAGATTTACAGCTGCTGAGTTACTTAGCCAAACCTCTAGACTCCCCAAGTTGACACAATGTATCAACCATAACACCTATATGCAGCATATCATTGGACTTTTTTTCTTAATCCACTCTGCCAATCTGTTTCTTTTGACTGATGAATTGAGGCCATTTACATTTATGGTTATACTGATATGTGTTGGCTTCTCATTGTCATGTTATTTACTTGCTGTTTGTTTCTTACTTTTTGTATCTGTTTAATTGTCTGCTTTTCTTGAGGGTTCCTTTCTATTGGTGTTCTTCAAATTGCAGTCATTTTCTTCTCTGCCTAGAATGCCTTTTAGTACTTTTTTGTAAGGATGCTTTGGTACCCATGAAATTCTTCAGTTGCTCTTTGTCGTGGAAATATTTTATTTCTCCATTAAACTTCAAGGATAGTTTGGCAGGATACATCAAACTTGGTTGGAAGCTCTTTTGTCTCAGGACCTATAATATTTCGCTCCAAGCTCTACTCGATTGGATGGTTTGTGTTGAGAAGTCTGCTGTGATTCTGATGGGCTTTCCTTTATAGGTGATCTGTTTCTTTTCTCTAGCAGCTTTTAATATACTGTTCTTTTGCTGGAGATCAGCGATCTTGATTATTATATATCTGGGTATAGTTTTATTTGGTTATGACTAGTTGGAGTTCTGTATCCCTTATTTTACTCTACATCAGCTTCTGTTTCCACGCTTGGGAAATTTTCTTCTATTATTTCAGCACATACTCTTTTTGTCATTTGTGTCGCCTCCTGCTGTTCGTTGACTCCAATTAGTCTTACACTATTTCTCTTTGCCTCATCTTGCAGCTGTTGGATTGATTTTTCCTGGATCCTTGATGATTTTAAGAGATCCTTCCTTCCAGGAACGCTAGTTGCCATGCTGTCTTCAAGATCTGAAATTCTATTTTCGGCTTAATTCAAGTGTTTTTCCCAGCTTTGAATTGAAGTTTTGATTTCCTGGATATCTCTCTGAATCTGTTTCATGTGTTATAGTTCATCCCTATATTCATTTAGCATTTCTATCAATTGCTTATGTTCACCTATTTTTTTATATATTTTTTCCTTAGATGTGCTGAGCAATTCTTTCATTATTATTATTTCATATTTTGCCTAAGAGATTATTTGTGATCTGATCTCTTCTATGGCCTGATGGAGTTGTTTCTGTACTTCCATTGCAATCATTTCAGGAATTTCAGGTGTGTGTTTACCAAGTTCTCCTATGTTGATATCTTCTGCACTTGTTCTGAGTGGAGTGGAATTCTGAGATTGCGTGTTAGTCCTTTGTCTTGTCATGTTTGATGCCAGAGGCAGAATGCTCAGTGTCCCTCTTCTCTGGCAGCTCAGCAAAAGTCACTGGTGTCCCTAGTTTTCCTGGTGGTCAGGCTTGCCCCTCAGGGTCTGCTCAGATGCACTGCTTGGCCTGGGGTTTTCTGGCAAATGTACCTACTTTCCAGTGAAGTGTACCTAGTCCTCTGTTGTCTCAGACATGAACTGTGTTGTCAGCCGATGGAAGACTCTCTGATCTAGTGTCCTCTCGCAGCTCAGGGCACAAGTATGACCCAGAAGCAGGCTGCACTGGTGGCAGTATCATAGACCAGTGGTCCTGTGTCCCCAGGCAGTTCAGGATACAGGCAGAGCCCAGACTTAAATTGCAAGGTCAACAGTTCGTGGAGCACCTGATTCCATGTCTCCAGGCAGCTCATGGTGAGCCCAGGAGCCAGACGTGGGCTGCACTGGCAGTGATCATGGGCTGTCTGTTTCTGTGACCTCCAGGAGGTCAGGGCACTCGTAAAGCCCAGATGTGAACCACAGTGTCAGCAGCTCATGTACTGCCCGCTCTAGTACCACAGCTGGTACAGGGCACGTGCAGGGAAGGCCCAAATGCAAACCCTGGTATTAGCAGATCATGGGCCTTCTGAGTCATAATTTCCTGTCTGCACCAGGCACACAGAGGGCAAATAAACAGACTGTAATGGTGGCAGAGTTGTGGGTTGCCTGTTCTGCTCCCAGGAAGTAGATGGGAAATACCTAGTTCTCTCAGCATTCAGCTGTGAATTGGGATGTCAGCAGACTGTGGGCCATCTGATTCTGTGTTTCTAGGCAGCTCAGGGTGCACACAGGAGCCAGATGCAGGCTGCACTGGCAGTGATCATGGACCGCCCGTTTCTGTGATCTCCAGGAGGCCTTCTGATTCAGAATCTCCTATCTGCTGGAATTGAAAGCATTATACCACAGAAATATATGCACACTCATGTTTATAGCAGCAAAGTTTGTAATAGCTAAATCTTGTTTTGTCTTTTTGAGACATGGTCTCACTATACAGTTCAGGCTGGCCTTGAGTTCACTTTGTAGCCTAGGCTAGCCTCTAATTCACAGTGATCCTCCTACCTCAGCCTCCCAAGTTCTGGGATTACAGGCACGTTCCACCATGCCTAGCACAATTTAAATTTTTTTTTTGAGACAAGGTCTCACTGTGTAGTTCAGACTGGCCTCACTATGTAACTCAGGGTAGCCTCAAACTTGTGGTGATCCTCCTACGTCAGCCTCCTGAGTGCTGGGATTACAGGTGTGTGCTACCGTGCCCTGTTCACAGTTTTAAATTTTTGAAAACCTTTTCCCTGCTTTCTAAGCCTTTCAGGCATCTTTGACTGACTCATAGAATGATGTGACCAGCACATGGGCACAGCCTTGGGAGTCTATGTGTTCTGATTTCTTCTTGATTCCATTTCAGTAGAAAACAGTACTGAATTTTTGAGTAGTTTATGTTTGGTCTAGCTACTGAGGACATTTTTAAAAATATAAGAATATATATATATATATATTTCACAATCTTGGAGGATTCATATAACTGGAAAATGTTATATAAGTGACTGAGTCAGAGAAAATGATCCTCTTACAGTTATTATTCAACCCCTACCCCAACTGCCCACCTGCCAAACCCTCCCTTCTCTTTACTAAACTTAGTAAATGGCACCGTATCCACTGAATCATGCAGTCTGAAAGGACCCCAGACTTTCCTCTCAGCTCCCATATTTGATTGATCACCAAGTCGTCTCACGCACATCCCCATGGCTTCTGAATATCAAAGTCTTCATGACGTCTGCTTTATTCCTTAGTATTCTTCTAACCATCTCTTCTCCCATTCTTGTCCTTTTGCAATTTATCCCCTACCCCATTGCCAAAATACCCTTTTGAAGGGAAAATTAGTCACAAAACACACCAACTGAATGTGCTTAGAAGGTAACATCTAAACTCCTGAGTATGACGTCTATAGGAGGATTTATGACTTCAATACTTTAGGTGGCCCTCAAGTTTGTATTTATATATGTATATATTTTTAATGACCAGACTTTACTTATTATTATTATGATTTATAGTGCTGGGGATCAAACCCAGGCCTTGTGCATCCTAAGCATGCAGTCTACCATTGAGCTATACCCTAGCCCAATAGACTATTTTTGGATCAATTTTAGGAAGTTCACAGCAAAACTGACCAGAGAGTACGGAGTTCCCATACAGCATCTTCCCAGCCCCCACCTCAGCCTCTCCTGGCCTCAACATCCCAAATCACTATAGTGCATTTGTTACACTCACTGAGCTAACATTGACACAGTACATTAGGATCCACTTTTCAGGTTGTATATTCTATGGATTTTGACAAGTGTTTAATGACCATTATAGTATCATACAGAAGAGTTCCCTTGCTCTGCCAACTTCTTTCTCTGTCTTTCTCCCCAACCCCCTGGAAACCGTTGATCATTTTAGTGTCTCCAGAGTACTACCTTTTCCAGAATGTCTTATAATTTGAATCATATAGTATGTAGCCTTTTCAGATTGACCTCTTTCACGTAGTGATATACTTTCAAATTTCTTCCATTTTTTAATGTTATGATAGTTAACTGTGATGTCACCTTGAACAAGAAACACCCAGCTGGTTAATTTCGCATAGTTCTGAGTATGCCTGTAGGACGAACTTACTGAAGAGTAAAGACCTATTCAGCGCATGGGTGGCAACAGCGAATGGGTCTGTTGCCTAGAAAGAATAAAAAGGGAAAGAAGAAGGAGGTCTTATTTCTGTTTCTTCAGAGGACCTCCAGTCTTTACCATCACCTCAGAGTCCTGTTTCCAGGCTTCCAGCGCCGACTTTTCCGCCTTTTAGCGCAGGCCCTTCAGCTCCCTGATGGAGACCTGCCTGGGACCCTGCAGTGAGTGCCAGGCCTCCGTTTGACTGGATCCTTTGGCTCTCCAGCACGCAGATGGCCCTTTCACATTCTTGCACATCTTACTCTACGGGTAGTTGCCACTGTAAACCCACCTTATAAATCCCTATCTATTTATATATCTGTCATCTATTTATCTCTGATATTAAGTCTGTGCCTGTAATGAACACTAACTGATCAGATACAGATTTTGTTACCAGAGAAGTGGGATCATTGCTGTGACCCTACCTGACCATATGTTTCAGAAGCTTTTGGAACTGACTTGTGGCAGGAGTTTTAAAGGTTTGGAGATGTAGGCTGGAGAAGCAGCCCTAGATTTGCGTGATCTGAGCTTAATGGGAAATTCTGATCTGGGCCCAGAAGACCAGAATATTGACTGTAGTACAGCTGAAAAAGACTAGACTCAAGTGGTTTCAGTTGAGAAGAATTATTCCATTGGCGGTTGGACTCTGGGCTGTGTGTGTTACACTCTGGCAGAAAACTTGTCTGCATTTTGCTCATGTCGAGAGACTACAGGAGACTGAGATTAAGGGTGGCAGAATAATTAATCTGGCAGAAGAAATGTCAAGGTGGTCTAATGTTGAGGGAGTGGCGTTGGGCTTTTATCCAGATCTATGTTGAGAATCAAGAGCAAATGGCCCAGCAGAGCAATTTAAAAAGCTTTGAGTTTGACCAGAAAGGAAAGTTGAGTATGCAAAGATGGAGCAGCCTGGCTGGTGTTAAAGAAAAAAAAAAAAAAAGGCATTCAAAGCCAAGTACTTTGGAACAGGACAATACAGAGAATGGCTTGAGGGCATCATAAAAACCAGCAGGACTCAACCCGTGGTGCTCCAAATTGCAAAGGTGAGAGACTTTGCTTTGCGAGGAGAGCCCTAAGACACCATACTCCAGAGTGGTGGCAGTCTAGGGAATGGGAACAGATGCCACAGAATTGAGTTCTCCACACTCAGTCATCAAGGCACTCGGAGGCCTCTCTGCAAGAAGCAAAAGGGCTCAGCCACTGCCCCACCTGGCAGTGGACCCCGGCATCACCCAGATGGTGTGGAGGCCCACCTGGGAGACTCTCCTTGAAAGAAGAGCAAATGTCTCCATTTTAGCTAAACCTGACCCTATTTCCACGTACTGATATGTACAGAGCTCACTAAGATTTTCCTTATTCCTTCAGTTGGCTTTAAGCAATGCAGCTTGGTCCTGCCTTCTTGCTGATATGTAGTCTTCTAAGGGAAGCTGTCCCCCTGTCCCCTTGTAGCTCTCAAATAAAACGTGTGAGCCCAGGTGAGGGGGGATGGAGAGCCATGTTCCATGCTGTGAGATGGGATGAGCTTCAAAATAAGAGGCTCTAACTGGGTTCCCAGGGCAAAAAAGACTACATATCAGAGCTGAAGCACCGACCCCAAACATCACATACGACCTCAGTTGTGTTATGCAGATTATTCTTTCTGCATATCTTTCTGTCTGCGTATTGCAGAGGTGATTTCAGGCCTCCTACCTAGCCCAGCTCATATACTTCCCACCATTCTCACAGTCACTCATCCTCAAGCCACTCGCTTCACTAATTAATAAAATCCAGGTTTGGTCCTGGGTCAAGACTTTTGTTCAGTTATCCATCATTGTAGCTGGACTCAAGGACCCTTTGATTCCCCACCATTTTGGATATATTATTATGTCTTTATTTACGCCATGGGTTGCACTGGGAGTGGCAGATTGGAATTAACTCAACAGGATTCCAGTAACTTTTCCATGGGCTTACGAATACAAACTTCCTGGACCACAACAAGGACTAGGAAGGGTTCTCTATAACGTGGTCCTGGTTTTACAGGCATGCATAATGCAAAAGTTGTGGAGTCAGGGAGCCTTCCATCCACATTTCAGAAGAAAGCCTTGGAGGCCAGGCAGTGTGTCCCTAAGAAGTCAGAGAGTGAAGTTGTGAGAGTGAAGTCAAAAGTGTAGTGGAGGTCCCAGGATACCGAAAAAACTAGGGATGTGAACTGTCTGAGGAAAGCCACCAGGAGTGAGCAAAGCCAGCTAAGAGAGAATCTATGAGGGCTGCAACCACTTGCAGTGTTGTGGGGCCACCCAAGCTCTTTGGAAGTCACATCTCACCCCAGATTTCTCTGGGTGCTGGGCACAGAACTATGGGGTTTAATGTTTTC
Organism: Dinomys branickii; assembly: GCA_004027595.1. Taxonomy (NCBI): domain Eukaryota; kingdom Metazoa; phylum Chordata; class Mammalia; order Rodentia; family Dinomyidae; genus Dinomys; species Dinomys branickii. Next base: position 2,020 of record PVLD010005257.1, on the reverse strand, counting down.
CTACTGGACTGTAGTCTTGCTTCTTCTCCCCCTACTTCTCTTTTTTGGAATGGGAATGTTTATGCTTACCTTTGAATTTTGGCAGTGTTTTAACTTTTTTTTTCCTATTTTTCAGAGGCACAGAGCTAAATCTCAGAGATGACTTTGGACTTGGACTTTTCAGCAATGCTGAAACTGTTAGGGGTTTGGCACCTCCTAGAGATGCATTTTGTTTAAAGGGATGTGGATGAGTCTTTTGGTCTTTTGGAGCCCAGGGGAAGAATATTATGATTTATATCTAGATGCCCCCCAAAGCCTCATGTGTTTATAGGTGGGGCTTTGGGAGGTGATTGGATCATGGAGGTGTGATAGTCATAAATGGATTAGTCCGCTGATGAGTTCAGAGCTAAGTATGACTTGGGAGCTGAAGCCTGGTGTACGGGATGGGTCACTGCCGGTGTTGCCTGAAAGGGTATCTCTTCTCTTCCTGTTCAATCCCTCTCTCTGCTTCCTACCTGCCATATCATGAGCTAGTTCTCCTCTGTCATCCTGCCCTGCCTTGGAGCCAACTGACTGTGGATTGAAATCTGTATAAACCGTGAGCCAAAATAAATGTCTCCTTCCTTAAGTTGTGGTCATCAGGTATCTTGTGTCCATAATATAGTAACTAAGACAAATGGCTTGATAGCACATTTTTACTGTTGAGTAACAATATTCCATTGTAAGTATATATCATGGCTTGCTTATTTGCTCACCTATTGGAAGATATCTTGGTTACTTTCTACTTTTACAAATATTCAAGCACAGGTTTTTGTGTAAATACATGCAACTCATTGGGTAAATACAGAATGTGACTGCTGGATCTCATGGTAAGAATATGTTTAGTTCTGTAAGAAACTGCCAGAATGTCTTCCAAAATTGCTTGACCATTTTGCCTTTCTACTAGCAATGAGACTTATACTCTGCATTCTTACCACCATTTTGTGTTGTATTTTGGATTTTCACTATCCTAAGTACATAGCGGCATCACTTTGTTTTAATTTGCAATTCCCTAATGATATGCATCATTTGCTAATGATACAAAGCATCTTTTCATATATTTATTTACCACCCCATCATCTTTATAGTCAGATATCTTTCCCATTTTTAAAAATTGGGTTGTTCATTTTCTTATTGTTGAGTTTTAAAAGTTCTTTGAGTGCTTTGGACAGCAGTCTCTTATCAAATATGTGTTTGCAGATATTTTAGGGAATAAACAAAGGTTCAGAATCCTGAGATAGATATAAATCATATTTTTAAAGAAATCCTTTATTTTTACTCAATAATCTTAGCAAATCAATATGTATTTCCTGAACTCATTCCTTAGGCTTCTGATTTTAAGGTTTTTCTCCTCCAATGATGAACTTTCCAAAACTTTAGCAAATATTTCTGATCCCTTGTCACCATAATTTACAAGAGGTAAACAAAAACAGAACTGCACCCAAAGTCAAGCACTCTTAGTAGTCCACTGCTCTTCTCGCTGGAGTAGCCGTGTAAGATGAAATGCAGTTACACTTTGAACTTTTCATTTGGTTACATGAAAGTCAAGCTTTCTTCAGTCTCTTACAGAGATTTTTAAAATGTAGAAAGAATGCAAATATTGCTTGTCTAATAATGTAAGAGAAATAGGAGAGAACATCCATTGTTTGTTCTATCCCTTACTATAGTGAACACAAATCCTCTTACAGGAACAGAATCACCTATCTTGATGTGCCTTGCTTTGCATGTGATAGTTGAACAACTTATTTGCAGATGCAGACAAGTGGCAAAGAACTTCCAGTCTGCTTCTATTGGATCATATAATGGCACAATGGCTTATGAACCCCCCAGGAAACCAGTCCTGGATTCTCTTGAGCATCTTTAATTTCGGCTCCTTCTAGTCTTGAATTTAGCCATTTTCGAATTATTTGTTATCCCACTAGTACTACATGCTGCTTCACAATGCTATTATTTTTGTGTCATTCTACGTGCCCAGAATACTTTCCTTTTATTCATCTAAACT
>PVLD010005256.1:0-114476 GCA_004027595.1 Dinomys branickii | reverse complement strand
GGGAGGGAGGGGGTATGAGGCGCATACAGAACAGGAAGCGGCGCAACAAGTTCAAGCGGGCAGTTTACACAAGTTTCAGGTTATAACATTTTAACAAAAGGGGGAAGAAGGGCTGGTTACAGCAAGTTACAACATGTTTGTTCTTGTAACAATCAATCAGGAACAAGTGACAACATTAACGGGAACAGGTTACAACAGTTTGTCTGTTTTTTGAAACAAGGTCTCACTATATAATCCAGGCAGTCCTTGAACTCAGGGCTGTCCCCCAGCCTCAGCCTCCCAAGTGCTGGGATTACTTCTGTGCACCGCTATGCTTGGCTTTATGGCTGTTTTGACTCCATTGGTCTCCTGAATCTCCATAGGACTTTTAGGATCAGCTCCTCAGTTGCTATGAAGAAGTCATGGGGATTATGTTGAGTTGCTGGACCATTTTGGGGACTGTTGCCATCTTGACCCCTTGACATGGATATCTTTCCATTACTTTCTTTTGACAATATTGTGTGGTTTTCGAAGTACACATTTACCTATCTTTTGTCAAATTTACTCTTTTCACACTGTTGCAAATGGTGATGGGCGGCCTGTGGCACAAGCTCCTATTTAGATGGAAGAAACGTGGAGAAAGCCCAAAGGGCGCTGCTACTGGCACTGTCACTGTCGCACTTACGCAGTGCGGCCGCGGGTTTCCAGAGCACAGACCGCTGCATCCAGCTCCGCAGCCCCTAAGTGGGAGCTGCATTTGGACCATGTTTCAGTTCAGTTTCTGTGCTGTTTCAGTTTCTTTGTACTACCCTGCTATCTCCTGAAAGGGGCTTGAACTCTTACGTGTTTGTTTGGCTAAATCTTTTTTTTTTTTTTTTTTTTTTTTTTGGTCTTTTTGAGACAGGGTCTCTCTATGTGGTTCAGGCTGACCTTGAGCTTACTTTGTAGCCTAGGCGGGTCTCAAACTCAACAATAACCCTCCTGTCTCAGCCTCCCCTTCCTGATCATCAGAGACATCTGGCCTGCAGGGTGTAACAGTGCCATGTGTGATGGGTGTTGTTTCCTTCTGAACAGGGATGTTGTGACTTAGGTCTCTTGCCAGTGACATGTGATGTCCCAGCAAATGGCAGTATTCACTGTGGTGCTGAGAAGACACCCCGAGGCGCCGGCAGTGCTCTGGCAACGGTGGCGCAGACCAGGTTCACACGCAGCTGGGTAGACTGAGCAGGAGCAATGCCCCCAGGCCGGTGGTACGAGGTTCCTGCAGTGCAGGCCCCAGCTCCCAGGGAGCGAGGGCGCCTTCTGCTGGTGAAGAAGGAGGAGGAGGACAGAGACTGTGCCTCTGTGCAGACCGCCAGGCCTCAGACGCTCAACCGCCCTGGCCAGGAGCTCTTCCGCCAGCTCTTCCGCCAGCTCCGCTTCCACGAGTCTTCCAGCGCCCTGGAGACGCTAAGCCGGCTCCGGGAGCTCTGTCGCTGGTGGCTGAGGCCGGACGTTCTCTCCAAGGCCCAGATCCTGGAACTGCTGGTGCTGGAGCAGTTCCTGAGCATCCTGCCCGGGGAGCTCCGGACCTGGGTGCAGCTCCATCACCCCGAGAGTGGTGAGGAGGCTGTGGTGGTGCTGGAGGAGCTGCAGCAGGATCTGGAGGGCTTGCCACGGAGGGTGAGTGTGCGCAGCTGTGGTTGCCAGTGGGTGCTGCTACCAGGGGTGGGGCTACCCTCTGGTCTGCAGCTTGGGGTACAGGGAGACCTCCCCTTCCCATTGTGGGGCCAGCAGAGCTGTGGTGAACAGGGTCGTGAGCTGTGGCCCTGTACCCAGGAGCTCTGCCCACTTCCCTGGAAGAGGCTCAGCCCCAGCGGGGGTCAGCAAGTGCCTGTGAGCTATGGCGGCTGCCGTGCAGAGTCCTCCTCCCAGGGTCTGCTCGGGTAGGAGGGCAGTTAGGGCAGGACTCAGCGCTTAGGGTGGAGCATCCAAAAGCAGCCTCTGTGCTGTGTGGAGGACCTGTGTGTGGATGGGTAGGTAGATAGTGTAAGTAGATAAGTCTTGGTCATGAGCTGCATGGACTTAAAGACCAGGTGCTCTGAAGTCCTGGGGCAAAGGCCTGCTCTGCCCTGGTTTCTAACTGGGTGGGCATTGTCTGTTTTTACACTTGAGACTCTCCCAGGATTCCCTGGCTGACCCGCAGGAGCAACACCACCCCTGGATGTGTTACTGTCTCCTTCAGGTTTGCAGTGGGGAACTCGCTTCCTGCTAGGTCACTGTTGTCGCTGCCTAGGACAGTGTTTGACAGTGGCTACTGCGGGCCTGGACCTCTCTGTCTCATTCTTAGGAACCACTTTTGTTTCTCAGTTCCCGGCCCCAGGGAGGGGATGAGGGGTGATACAGAGGGGTCACTGTGGCATCCAGAGAATGACCTCGGTTCTACATGGACCTAGCAGCTTGTCCTTAGGTGAAGTGGGGTTTGCCGACTCCCTGGGTTTCCCCACCCCTGTGAAGGTGGGAGGAGCCTCTGGGCACTGCACCTTGCATGGTCCCCTTTGCCTGGAGGTAACAAAGGGGCCTCTGCCCTGTAGAGACTGGCAGTGTGGCCTCCTGCCTGAGTCTGGTTTCTGGCCCCACAGGGATCCTCTCCCATTTTGTTTCACAGGACCCAGGCCTTGACCCAAGCCCGGATGTGCACTGGATGGGCACTGCAGCCCTGCAGTCTTCGCAGACCTGGCCCTCCATGTCACCGCTTGGGAGCGGCTCTGCTCCTGGACACCCACTGGAGCCCCCCTGTGCAGTAGGAGTGGGTGACGTCCTGGCTGGGCCACCTGGTACTCATTAGCCTCCCGCCGCCACCTCCACCTCCTGAGTGTCATCTTGTCAGTGACCTTCCCCACACAAGCCTCTCTCTGCCCCTCAGCTTGGTGTCCTTCCACATCCTCTGTGACCTGCATCTGGCTGGTTCCCCCTCCATTGCCCCCCACTCCATGGCCCCAAGGGGACACGAGGACCTGTCACTGGGGAGTTTCACAGTAAAGTCCTCAAAGGACTGGGCAGGAATGGGGTTCTCAGTGGGGTGTCCATGCCAGGCAGCTCTTTCATGGCTCACTGTTCCCCTTCAGATACTCCTGTCGCCCTGGCATCTTCCCTTTCCCAGAGTGAGGCGACCCCTGGAGGCTGGACTTCAGCCACGCAGTCCCTGACGACAGAGCCACAGGTAAGCCTTGGGTCTCGCAGCCCTGCTGATGGCTTGGTGCCCCATCTTGTCGTCTCAGAGACCACACTGCCCCCGTGAGCCCAGAGCTCCTCTCCTGTCTGTGGTCCTTTGCTTTTGCTGGATCTGCCCTCTGCCCATGCAGAGCCAGCACATTCCCTGCCCCCATGCAGGCTGGGAGGTGGGGACCAGCACCAGTGTTTCTGTAGGAGGCCACGACTTTCAAGGATGTGGAGGTGACCTTCTCCCAGGACGAGTGGGGGTGCCTGGACTCGGCCCAGAGGAATCTCTACAGGGATGTGATGCTTGAGAACTACGGGAACTCGGCATCTCTGGGTGAGCCGCCGATGCCCCACGCTGCCAGCACCTGGCTTCACCTTGGCATTAATGTGCATGCAAGGGAGTCTGTCCCTGGTGGAGACCTTGGCTCTGTGACTACTAACAAGGTCACGTCGTGTGTCACCACACTGTCCTCCTCTAACAAATGGAGATAATCATGCTTGTCTTGCTGGGTTATTGTGAAGATGAAAGATATCTTAAGTTCCTGGTCTTTGAGAAAATGGCAGCATCCCAAAATGGGAGGCTGACTTGACCAAGCAAGCAGTCATGGCTCCCACTGTGGTGGTCCCAGCAACCCAGGTGTCTGACTCTTCTCAGCCCTCCTTTCTGTGTCTGCTCAGGGTTAGCGGAAGGGGCTGTCTGGGCTCCTGCCATCTTCCTCCTGCCCCTACCTGGGCCTGAGGCAGAAGACCCTAGTGAGATGATTCTTGTGACCCATCTACCTCCCATCCCTTCTCTTCTGTTTGCAGCGGCGTCCTTCTCCAAACCTGCCCTGATCTCTTGGTTGGAAGCCAGGGGGCCATGGGGGCTGAATGTGCAGACGGCTCAGCCTAAGAGGCTTCTGGGTTCCTCCCCGACAGGTGAGTTCCAGGGAGTGGCCCAGCCCTGCCCCTCCTGCGCATGCCCTTCTCTCTTGAGCACCAGTAATCTCCGGGAGTGCTCCATCATCACATGCTGGAGAAGACTAACCACGCTGCTGGCCCTGGCCTCTGCCCTGGTGGCTGAGATGGCTGTTTGTCTGGCCCTGTCCCTTCCTTGGTGACCTTCCTACTGAAGGCTTCACTGTCTTGTCCCCCACTTGTGGGTTCTCCTCCTGGCACTGTGCACACCCTGTCTTGTTCTTTTTTTCTGACTTTCTTCTGCAATAGGCTTGATCTCAAGCCCTTTCATCCAGGTGCTCCTTGGAGCCCTGCCTCTTGGCGTGGGGAGCTGTCCTTCTCCATGCTCCTGTGCCTGGATTTGGTTCCACTCCCTCGCTAGCCACCACTCCTGTCAACCCTTTCCATGTTCTTGCTGGATGCGTTGCGCTCATGTCTAGCTGCTGCACCCATCTTGTTTCCTCCTCCCTTCCTTATTTTGCTTTGGCCTTTGATGGTTTTGAAGAAGCATTGGCAGTCCACCAGGAGCCTCATACCCAGATTTCCAGCATTTCAAGACCACTTTTGCATTTTTAGTTCAAGTGTGGGAAGAGAATATATTCTCTCTGTTGTAATTTTTGTTAGGAGCTGAGCTGCAGATTAAGACAAACAAATATGTCCTAAAACAAGAACCTGTGGAGGATGCAGAAGGTGTTGCTCTGGTGTCTACATGCCCTGTGACAAGTGTTCCAGAGGGAGAGGGGCTCAGAGAATCTTGTGAGCAGCAGAGCTGTTTAATGAAGCATTATGTGAGATTTAAGAAAGAAGAGTCTGATTTTAGTCCCAGAGGAGAAAAAGAATCTGAAGCATCAGGAGGAAGTGACACTCTTGACCTAAAACATGTGGCATATTTGAGAGTTTCCAGGAAAAAGCGATCCCTGAAACATGGCTGTGGCAGACACTTGCGGAAAAGTTCACACCATTACGACTATAAGAAATGCGGGAAGGGGCTCAGACATGAGGTGGGGGGCTTTGGCCTCCATGAGAGGGTCCATGCCGGGCTGACAGGGAGTGAAAAGGACACCTGTGGGAAGGGCTTCAGCCTCGGCACTGCTCACCAGCACGAGCAGGGTTTACACACGATGGGGACGTTGTACAGGTGCCGGGACTGCGGGAGGACCTTCAAACGGAACTCCCACCTTGAGTATCACCAGAGAATTCACAGCCAGGAGAAGCCATTTAAGTGCAGGGTATGTGAGAAAGCCTTCAGATGGAGCTCTAACTGTGTTCGGCACGAGAAGATTCATACTGGAGTGAAGCCTTACAAGTGCAGTGTGTGTGAGAAGGCTTTCCAGCGCATGTCAGCCTACCGTCTGCACCAGGAAACCCATGCCAAGCAGAAAGTGGAGTTGAACCAATATGAGGAAGTCATTACCCACAACTCAGAGCTGGATCCTCATGTGAGAGACCAGAGTGGGGAGAAGCCCTTTGACTGCAGCCAGTGCAGGAAATCCTTCCACTGTAAGTCCTACGTCCTTGAACATCAGAGGATCCACACGCAGGAGAAACCATATAAGTGTGCCAGCTGCAGGAAGACCTTCCGGTGGAGGTCCAACTTTACCCGTCACGTGAGGTTGCACCAGGAACAAGAGTTCTGTGCACCAGGTCCCCGTCCAGACAACGTCAGCCTGAAGGACTTTTGTCAGCCGCAGGGGGCCCCTGTCATGAACACTTTGCAGTGTCAGCAGTGTGGGAAGACTTTTACTCAAAAGAAAACCCTCATTGAGCACCAGAGGATCCACACAGGCAAGACACCGTACCAGTGTAGCGAATGTGGGAAAGGCTTCACCTATAGGTCAGCCTTCATTGTTCATAAGAAGAAGCACACCATTAAGCGGAAACCCGAGGGCAGGCCGACTTTCAGTCAGGATGTTGTGTTCCAAGTTCCACAGAGCAGTCCCGTCCCAGAGGAGCCCCACAAGTGCAGCCAGTGTGGCAAGGCCTTCCGCAATCACTCCTTCCTTCTCATCCACCAGAGAATTCACACCAGAGAGAAGCCATACAAGTGCAGGGAATGTGGAAAGGCCTTCAGGTGGAGCTCCAATCTCTACCGACACCAGAGGCGGCACTCTGTGCACCGACAGTACGAGCACCATCAAAGTGACGAACCACCAAATCGGTCACCGAAAGTCCTCACTGACCAGAAACCTTTTTGGTGCCAAGAGTGTGGGAAAACCTTTACCCGTAAAAGAAGTCTCTTAGACCATAAGGGAATACACAGTGGAGAGAAACGCTATAAATGCAACGTATGTGGGAAGTCTTATGACAGAAATTACCGTCTTGTTAACCATCAGAGAATCCATGCTTCAGAGAGGCCTTTTAAATACCAGTGGATGGGGAAAGAGTTCCTTGGGAGACACGCGCTTTCCATTCACCAGAGAAAACACGCCCGAGTGGCGCAGGCAGAGTGTGGCTCATCTGGGCTGTCGTCCTTTCAGCACACTGGACTGAGTGTGCAGGAATTCAAGCCAGCAGGAGGAAATGGTGAGGAGCCCTGTGGCCAGCGCTCTGCATTCGCAGGACTCCAGGACAGGCCCGCTGGGAAGAAGTGCCACAAGTGTAGCACATGTGGGAAGGCTTTTAGCAAGGGTTCACTGCTCCTCAACCATAAGAGATTTCACACTCGAGAGAGGCCCTTCAAGTGCAGAGTGTGTGGGAAGACCTTTAGGTGGTCTTCCAATCTGGCCCGGCACATGAAAAACCATATTTGAGAGTGGCCTGGGGCCTGCTGCGGATGGTGGGGGTTGTGGGGAGGGTGGTGGTCTTGAGTACCTGGCTGGGGAACCCTTGGCTGGACAGTGTGGGAAACTCTCACAAAGGACCCAGCCCTTTCGGTTTCAGAAGCGAATGACAGGCAATCGTGGGAATCTTCAGGCTCAGGGAGTCCCCTGCCCACCTGCCAGTAAGTGGTACAGGGAACAGCAGCAGCATGTTCTTGGGGGCCTTGTAGAGGACCAAGCCCTAGGAGCAGCTTTGCAAATAGCCCAGGGCTTCCCAGCCAAGTGTTCTTTATCAGCTAAGGACACGATCTCTACCCTTTGAGACTGGACAGTGTGAAGGCTGGTGGAGCCTCAGTTGCTCTTGGGTGTGGCTTGTGATGGTGCCTGTTCTATTGTCATTGAAAGCAAGTGTTGGGAACTAGTCCTCCCCTGATGTCTCCTGAGGCCTTCTGGCTGGATTTCAGCTCTCTGCTGTCATCTCTGCAGCTGGGAACCTTCCCTCAGGACTCGTAGGAGAGCTGGTCTATGTGGGGATTATAGTGTGCAAGGGCTATCTGCCAACCTGGGCTGGGGGAAAGCGCTAAGGCCAAGCAGTTTCCTGTGGTCAGTGCTGCAGCCAGTCCCAAGTAGGCCCTGCACCGCACTCTCAGCTTTTGTGTCGGCTTCCAGCCTGGAGTGACCATGGCTGCAGTGCTGTGCTTAGGCCTGCTGCCTCACTACGGGTCTCCCATCCAGCCCTCCTCCTGTGTGTGGGCCTGCTGCTGGTGTCAGGCTCAGCCCAGAAATGCCGAGTGCTGCCTGCTGCCCTCTGAGCGGGGCTTGGTGTGCAGCGCCCCCTCATTTGCCTGCTCACTTGTGTGCAAACAGAGAAGGTCACCTTGGTGGTGCAGAGAACTGAAGTTTCTGAAGTGCATGTGAGCATTGCTCTTGAACGAGGGAGGACTTGGGGCCAGGTTTGAGGCTGCATTGTCTCGGGGGTGGGACAGATCTCGGCAGCTCCCAGAGGAGCTGCCTGCCAAGCAGGGTTGCGCTCCCAGAGGGGAAACCAACCTGGGCAGTGTCCCATGGTGGCTTGCTCAGCTCAGTCTGCCCACTTAGCACTACTGTGAGCCGGTGGGCACAGAGGCTGTGTGATCGGTGGTGGCAGGGACACGGATGGCTGGAGCAGGTGTCTCCTCTTGGTGTTCTGGTGTGTTTTCACCTTTGTCGTCTCAGATGGCCCTGCCATCCTCTTGCCTTTCTGCAGTGGAATTGAGTGTCCCTTCACAGGAGCAGTATCCCGAGTTCTGCATGCTTCTGGCCAAGTCATGGGAGGAGCCTTGTCATCATGTCTGGGCTCCAGACTAGGCTCCCTGGCCTTTTTGAGCCAGTGACTTTGGGGAGCTGGCAGACCTTGCTGTGGTCTCTGGGTGTGCGGTGCAGCCTGGTTGCCCTGCTGACTCCCTGCACTGGAGGGCGTGGCTCACCCAGACTGTGGGTTGGGTGATTGGATTCTGAGGCTATTCCCAGCCCTGGGAATAGCCTCTTCTGTCTCAAGTTTCATTCCCCAACTCCTATGCTGGTTCCTCATGAAGTCCCAGTCCCAACAGGTGTTTTTATTGCCATTTTTATAGAGTGAGATCTTACTTTTCTACATTCCAGTTAGATTTTAAAATACACAAAGAATGAAGTCAAAACCAACAGATCCTTTTATACTGAAGTATTCCTATTTTAGGATTATACTGATGTCTATTCAGTACATCTTAGTTCTATAAGTGATATTATTGCAGAAATATTAATGGACTCCTGACCTTGGGCATAACCACTGAACATTTTGGTGTAACCAGTATTGGCTTTGACTTCATCCTCCACCCCACCCCTTAGATTGTCCTGCCCTTGCTGTCTGTCCTCCCACAGTGCCACCCCTCTGCTCTGGCCCAGGCTCTCACTCTTACAGCTTTGCTCATGCCTAGCCCGAACCCTAAAACCGGCTTCCCAGCCTTTCTCTGGGGCCACATCCTGCTTCATTACTTGTGTCCTGGTTTCTAGCTAACACTTGTCACTGCAGCATGACCAAGCACTCTGGAGCCAGGGTTGGGCACTTCCCGTGCAGAGTAGATTTTGCATAAAATTGTCTCTCTAAAGAACTTGAGAATTATTTCAGCCACGGTAAGGATGGAGTGCTTTGAAGGGCACTGAATGTCATGTTGGCACACCTGCTGGTTAAAGGCCTGCTGTGGGCTGTTTTGTGCTGTAGGACTCCAGTTGACTCCTGGTTATCTCACTGGGGCACACACTTGGCTTGGAGAGCAAGCAGGCTTTTTCCCACTTGGCCTGCCTTCCCTCCACTCTTGGGAGAACCGAGGCAGGGGACGGGGAGAGCCAGATGGGCAGGGACCATCCCAGCGCAGGGTGGGTGTTACTTGGGCGGCATGCTCCCCTCCCTCTGACAGAGTGCAGACCAGGCAGAGATATTTGCAGAGGAGAAACGCAGAATGATACAATCTCATACACAAGTCAGTAAATTCTTGAAAGCCAGATCGCCTGGCTAAGTGTGTGGAACAAGTGGAATTCACACTGCTTTGTGAGTGGAAGTTGTGACAGCTGCTGTGCCAAGCAGTTTACACAAGTGTGTGCCGGCAGCTCCCCTCCTGGACACCTAGGTGAATGCCGTGTGAGGAAGAAGCCTCCTCGTAGCTATCTAGGCAGCAGGGTTGGGAGAAACGTGTGTGCCATCACAGAAGAACTGGTAAACAGGTGGTGGTGTGTTTTGTTTTTTGGTACCTCGGGAAGTGAATTAGAGTTACAGCTTTCAATAGAGAAAGTTGCAGAAGCTGAACAGTGCCAGTTACCTAAAGTTAGGCATCTGTGTGTCCTTGGGCACATCGCTTCTGTAGATTGGTGTCTTACTTTTACTGTACATGGGGTAGTAGCACCAGCCTCACGGGGGAGGGGTAATTAATGAAATAGTGCATGTAGGGTGTGTAGAGTAGTGTCTGGGATGTAAATGTTCTTGGTGTATAGAAGACAGTATTACTGCTTTGCGCAGCATATTTTCTGTGGATTAAATGATATGAAATGAGAATGTATAGTCATGAATTGGAATGACATAAGAAAGTTGCTGCTCTGCCTCCCAGGTTAGGAGAGGCCGATGGAATCGCAGAGGGTTCATGGGGCTTGTTTCCTTGCTCGCTCGTTCTCTCTCACCAGAATACTAAGATTTAACATGTTAATGTGAGTTCTTTTTAACTCCTTCAAAATGCATCAAAATAAAGCATTTTAAAAGATGTAGTCTTGGTGTCTTAACGATTAATAAAAACCCCAACTCTGCCACTTACAAGTTACTTGGATCAAGGTACTTGATTTTCAAGGCGTTAGTGTCCTCACTTGCCAGAATTGTTATGAAAGGGACGGTTAAACAGCTCGGCAACAAAAGAGCACGGCTGTTCTGTGTGTGTCCCCGGGGGACACAGGCATTTAAGTAGGGAGGAGCAGAAATGCCAGGGTGTCTTGGAGGCAGGGACTGCTGCAGTGGCCAGCACCCCAGGACTGATGGAGTTGTAATAGTGTCTGACCCATTTTCAGTGTGCAGTTGCTGACTGCTCTTTTTCTGGTGCCAGGAGTCAAACTCTCAGGACCTTGCGCTTGCCAGGCAGGCGCCTGTGCCGCTGAGCAAAATACCCGCAGTTGCTGACTGCTCTTATGCCTTCTTCTCATACTGTCCCATATCTGGGCATACTGGCAAGAAAACCCAAGGACTCCATCGGAGTTTATACCACAAACCTTGATTCTTGCAGTGCAGAGCCTGCATTGTGTAACCACAGTAACCAGAAGCACTTTCCCCTCTCTGTTCCAGCTGGAACCTAGCAGTAAAGGGTTCTTTTGCTCAATTTGGGCAAAAATCATGAATAGGCAGAGTCGCTCCCTTAGTGTTAGAACCTTTCAATGTGAGCACCAGTGACTCTGGCTCCCAGTGTTAGCTGGAGCCTGTGGCTGCTGTGTGTCCTCAAATTCGGCCAGTAGCTGGAGGAGCTAACAGCCTCCCAGCAACTCTTCTGCTGTTGCTCCCTCACCAGTCTTAGCTGCTGGGCTCAAGTGTTACTAGTTAGTGCAACCAGCTGCCCTATGTGCTGGATGAGATCGTGAACAGGCCAAAGAAAACCAAGAGGCTCCAGCATAAAGGGAGGTGGTAAATGGGCTGACCTAGTAAGCATCAGGGGAGGCCTGTTTTATATAGGCCTCGTAAGGGTCATCAGATTTCTGTGGAGGTGGAAGCCGACTGGCTCAGGTGCCTGCCCTGCTCTCATGCAGACAGCCTGGGTTACAAGGTTGTCATCATTTGCTATGTGCAGTCCCAGTGGTCTCAGTTTCTGCAGCAGTTTTGGGTGGTAGCGTCTGACCCCATCTTTCGGGGCAGACCACAAAAACAGAAGGAAGAGGAGTGGCTAGGATTGGCCAGGGTTGGAGAGGAGCACAATGGTGGCCTTGTGGAGCTGAACTCAGACCTGTGGGGAAGAAACCCTCTAAAGGGTCTCAGTGTTCAAGCTCAGAGAAGGAGCTCGCTGGCCTTCGGAGCTGTGCTTCTGTGGCATAGTACCAGCTGCTGTTTCCAGTTCACGTTGCTGTGACGCAGCCTGAGAGAATGAACCAAGGAGGCAACTGGCTCCTGGTTTCTGCCCCCGTCACTCACCTGGCTTCGCTGCTGGGGGGCTGCTTTAAGGCCGCAAAGAAGAGGGCTGGGTACTGAGTGTCTCCCTAGGTTGCCCCCTTCAGGGACCCAGCTTCCCACTAAGCCAACTTAGAGGCTGCCCTGCATACTATAGTACCCCACAGAGCAAGGATCCTTTGGAGGACACTTTTCCAAACCACAGCACCAATAGTGTCCTCCCAGCTCAGTGTCACCCTTGGCAGAATTCAGGTGAGTCTGCCGCCCACATGGTACAGCAGTGATGAAAACTACAGTTTACCATCATGCCATTTGCAGTAGTGTTGCTTCCAGCTGAAGAAATTCCAGGAGCATTTAATAAATTACGGCTGCATTTGCCTGAAAAAGCCAGATGGCTCCAAAATAATCATGTCTACGGTAACCTAAAAAGATGTGTATGGTAGTGTTCCCGTGGTGGCCATGTTTCCGGTTTGTGTGTGAGTGGATGTGGAACGCATGTCTCTCTATCCAAGACAACACAGAAGCCTGGCACAGAAGGCAGACGTGAACAGGGAAGTTTGTGCTGGCCTCTGGAGTCACAGGAGAATTCCGGCAAGAGCAGTGCCATGTAGAGAATGAATGGGCACCAGAGACTTCTGGGAAGATGGAGTGCTGAGCAACAACGGCTACGCTCTGAGATTCCAAGTCCGGACCCTGGAAAATGGGAAGAGAAAAGTAGATTCCCCAGGAGCCAGGAAGCATCTAACAGGAAAATTAAAACCTACAGAGAAATTGAAGAGACACAATGTGAACATACTGAGAGGATCATGACCTAAAAGAACAAAATGAAACAAAAAAATACTCAGCTCTTCACCCTGATGCAGGACTTTAAAACAGAGTTGATCATGAGAGCCAGCCAGCACTTATAGCATAGCTCCAGGTAAAGCAGAACTCAGAGACGTAGCCCCTGTCTCCCCCTGTAAAATTTCTCCAGCACCAGGGAAGCAAATCTGTGAGCAACCCATCCTTCAGGAATGTGGACTTGTGCTTTCTCACTGTGGTCCTGTGCTTTTCTTTTTTGGGTCCTTTTTTTTTGAGACAAGGTCTGGCTATGCAGTTCAGGCTGGCCTTGAGCTCGCTTTGTAGCCCAGGCTGGTCACAAACTCAGCCTCAGCCTCCCAAGTGCTGGGATTACAGGCGTGCGCCACCAGGCCCAGCTTCTGTGCTTTTTCTTCTGATGTAGGAGACACCTCAGGCAGTTCTCTCATGGATATCTCCTCCCTTAGGGCGGCAATATTGGGCACCATCCTTGATAAAACTAACAAATGTGGTTATAAACAAGCCTCACGGCATCCTAACATCCTGAGATGCTATGTTGGTTTGGGGCTTATTTTTGCAAGGGGAACAATACAATACAGGACACACTATATATGATTGTTTATAATAATCACCCAAAGAACGATATACGAGAGTGCAGGAAATCTGTCCACACACCAAGACCAGGGAGTCCAGCTGAGGGTCTAGATCCCACGACAATGTCCTGCATGAGTCCAGCCCATACCTCCCATGAGTCCAACTGGAGGGCCAGAGCCCGCAACAATGTCTCATGCAGGCCTGTTTCGTGGATCTGTGCTGGGAAGGCCCAAAAGTCACTGGTGGAATCTAGAAAGTCTGCCAGCAGGATGAAGGATCTGTGCTGGCAGGCTGAGGGATCGGCACTAGAGCCAGGAAGCAATCCTTAGAAGAACCAGAGCTCCCCTGAAAGGTACCACGGCCACCCTCAGCAACAGTGAGGCCCTGAGCTCCTCCGATGATCAAGATGGCTGAGTTCCCATCAGGGAAGCCAACTCAGCAAGCTTTTCCTGGAGACCAGTTGTATATCATCCCCTCTGGAGCCAGGAAGTGATGTTCAGAGTGAGGACCGGAGTTCCCCAAAGTGAACCAAAGCAATTCTCAGTGCCAGCGAGGTCCTGAGCTCGGAGGATAAGAACAGCCAAAAAAAAAAAAAAAAAAAAAAAGCTAGAGATACAGTTCAATGTGAGAATCTTGAGTTCATGCCCCAGAACCACAAAATAGAATAAAATAAAATACATCAGGAGAGCCAGCGTGAGAAACTCCTCCAAGAGAACCAACAGCTTCTCTTAGCTTCCAGCAGCCTCTCCTCCAGTTTTTTCTCTCAGGCTGCTGACAACAGTCCCCAGGGGGGCCTCCCACACCCGGCCCCACGCTGACTCAGTTCAGCTGGGGGTTATAATTTGACCACCGGTTATCAGTCCACCACAGATGCACAGCGTGTTCTCTTTCCAGCTGAGATACTCGGTTTGCTGCTGGCAGGACTAACTGCTGTGTTTCCCCTCTGTATCTCTCCCTGCCGATGCCACAAATAAAACGGGGACCTCCCCCTAGTTCGAGGCCCAGCCTGGTTTTAAGCATTTCTAGTGGGTGGGATGCTGCACCATTAAAGAGTCCATCTGAACATCCCTCCTGGTCTCTCCGGTTTCTTGGAAATTCTGAAACACAGGCGTCTCTCCAGTCTATCGCTGAAGTATGTAGTACTTCTACATGTGTCAAGTTTTTTGTAGCTTTTTGCCCCAGTATTTTATTTTGCTTTGTTTTGTGGTTCTGGGGCATGAACTCAAGACCTTCACATTGGACTATAGCTCCTTTTTTTTTTTTTTTTGCTTTTGAGACAAGATCTTGCTAAGTTGCCCAGGCTTAAATTTACAAACCTCCTGTCTCAGCCTCCCAGATTGCTGGGATTGTGGGCATGTACCACCATGCTTGGCTGGCCTGCTATTTTAAATTATGAACACTTTTAAACAATTTTCTATGCCATTTATTTTCACTGTGTCTTATTTCCAATACTGGAAGTATAAAATGTTTAAAGCCTTTTAAAGTGGTCTGGTTCATTTTCAGTCTTTCTTGCACATTTAACTCTGAAAGTACATTATCGCAATGTGGACTTTGTGTGTTCATTGGTGCTCACCGCCTTCTACACTGATGAAGTCAAGAACAGGAAACTGAGGCGAATTCTCTGTGAGTGGGTGACAGACTCGTCCTTTACACTGGAGAAATGCCAGGAGACCCCATGGTCTGTGGGCTTCAACACCCCAACCTGAGGGACTTCAGATGCCACCCCAGGACTAGCAGAGGTCTCATCTGCCATCCCAAGTGACTTTTTTGTTTTCTTTTTTTAATTTTTGAGACAAGGTCTCACTATGCAGTTCAGGCTGGCCGTGAGCTCACTATGTAGCTCAGGCTGTCCTCAAATTCGCAAAGGAGCCTCCTGCCTCAGCTTCCCAAATGCTGGGATTACAGGCATGCACCACCACACCTGGCTTTCAAGTGACTTTCTAAGCTTGAGCCAATGTCCAGAAAGACCAGTTGACCTTGCCAGTGAGCCCCCACTCTCAAGAACTGGCATACACTTGATAAGGTCCATTTCTGGTGAGTGCATAGGTTCTGTTGTTTTTATAAGGTATGAGGTGATGATCCCACCGACACCTGGAAGTCCTTACTTTCTGGGACACTGAGCAGGTTCCAAGGTCTACAGCCTGTCCCAGGCCAGGAGAAGTGGGTGTGTTCAGGGCAGTGGAAGAAGCTGTGGCTGGGGACCAGGGTATTGATCAGAGATAAGAGGGAAGGAAGGGGGTGGACAGGAGGAGCCTGCAGAGGGACGGGAGACCAGCATGACGACCTCCCCTGTCGTATGGTTTCATTCTCCACCAGCCTGGCCTTTGTGACACAAGTCCTCTGGCCGATCAGCACTCCTGTGCTGGCTGACCTCCAGGGTGACCTCGGGCCCCACCCACTGAATTCTTACTGGGACCTCTAAGGGGTTCTAGACTCCTGCACCAAAGCACCTTCATGACCAGGAGGTAAACAGAGTTCATGCCTAGGTGAGGGCAATTAGTTCTATGAGCTTTAAATTCTTGGATTTCAAATTTTGTTCAAATTTGGGGAGTGGTCTATAGGAGTGAATTGTATCTGTGATCTCATTTAAAAATATGACCTGATAAAATTATGTAGCTGTCCAGGAGGATCTCCCACAAGAACATAAGAATACACCAGAAGCAGCAGGTGTAAGCTGACTAGAACCTCTACCAATCTGGACATTAAAAACCAGTCATTTCACAAGAGAGACTGTGTTGACAGGGCTCCCCGGGGACACAGGGTGGAACCACCAGAACTCACCAGTGGTCCCTGGGACTGCAGTGGGGGGTGTCAGACTGCAGAGAGCCGAGGGTACAAGTCTGAGGTCATTTCACAAACACGACATGTTTATAAAATGTATAATTGTAAAATTTATAAAAACTTTAAAAGGCATGTTTTTATTTTAAATAAAAATGTATATGTAATGTTAATGTTTAAATTATGAAAATACTGAAACAATTCATACAACCAATGTTAAGAAATTCAGGAGTTTGGTCAGACGTAAGCGGCATATGCCTGTCATCCCAACGCTTGGCAGGCTGAGACAGGATGATTGCCCTGAGTATGGAGGCCAGCCCGGGCTCCATAGTGAGTTCAAGGTTGGCCGGAGCTGCGTAGGGAAACCCATTCTCAAAAAGTCATTATTGTATATGACTATAGTGTATTATATTGTATTATATATTGTATACGGCCAGGTGATGGAACCATCAGAAATCAGAAGCTACAGGAAGACGAAGACGAGGCCAGAGACGCTGCAAGGTGGGAGAGGGACAAGGTGTGGGCGGATCCTGACTTAACAAAGGCCGGGTTGCTAGGCGCTGCCGTCCAGTGCCTGTCCTTCCTGAGCTCCCTTCCCGGAAGCCGCCCCCGAGGCTTCCAACAGTGAGCTTCAGAGCCTTCAAAGCTGCCGGCCCTCCAACCGCATCCATCAGATCCCATTCCCTGCTCCAACCCCTGGGAAAGTACCACCCAGCCCGCACCCAGCTCCTCACCAGAGCTGACCTGGGCCTGAGTTTCCGTTTGGCCTGGAGCTGCCAAGGCCGGGGATGATCTTCATTATGTGCAAAGGCCCCTGCCAGCTCCGAGACCCAGACTCAGGTCCCCAGGGTCCCTGCAGAGCCATCTTTGGGGCCAGGCTATTCCTTGCATGTGGCTGCGTCCTTGTGACCTTTGCAGGAGTGGTTTTTTAAATCTGCTGTCCTGGGAGACAGCGCTCTCTAGTCTTAAGCCGAGAACGGTCTTTCAAACTATAGTTAGTTAATTGTAGTTGCAGCTGGGCATGGTAGTGCACACCTGTGGTCCCAGCACTCAGGAGGCTGAGGCAGGAGGATCACTATGAGTTTGAGGCCAGCCTGGGCTACACAGAGACCCTGTCTCAAACAAAACAAAACAAAACAAAACAAAATCAGACTTCCTAAAATGAGTTTAAGGACAGACAACCAGCATTTTTCTAAGGACTAGGTAAAATTTAAAAGTATAGAAAATTCAGAGAACGATGCTCAAGCACTGACTTTCCTGAGTTTGTCAGCACACGTGCGCACCCAAAAGCGAGCCGGAGCAGAGCGGCTCTGTCTCCTCATCTGCAGGGGGTTAATTGGTACCAGGACGCCCAGCAGATGGCGACATCCAAGGATGCGCCAAGTCTCTCTGGTAAACTGTGGTGTTCCCAGCACTGCCCCTCCGCCCTACCCCACAAGTACAGGGTGCATGCTGTGCGGGTGACTGCCGTCCTGCACTGCTGAGTAAAGACGGCAGGGACGCCTGCGAACGTTCAGTGTAAATGTAGTTCTTTTCCTTGAATATTTCTGATCTGCACTTTCATGAATCTATGGGTTAGGACCCCATGGCTAAGGAAGGGCTAACTGTATTAGCTTAAATTTGTTTGTTGAGGTACTGGGGGTCAAACCAATGGCCTTTGTATTGGGCTACATTTCCAGTCCTTTTTATGATTATTTTTTAAAACTTTGAAACAGAGTCTGGCTAAATCACCAAACTGCCCAGTTCGGGCTCAAACTTGTGATCCTCCTGCCTCAGCCTCCCAGTGTGGGATTACAGGCCTATGCCACCACACCTGGCTAAGATTTAAATATTTGGAAATGGCAAAGTCATAGTAAAGACCAATCTCTTCCTTTCAGATATGCTCTGGAGTCCCGATGGCCCGTGGCCAAAACTTCCAGACTCCTTCCTCTGGGTGAACGAGGTGACCAGTGAGATCACACGACCCCCAGGGACGGCAGAGGTGCCTGCCCCAGAGGCTGTGAGTGAGGACCTAGAGCCCTGACAGGCCACCATGGCCCACTCCACCATGTCACTGCCTGAGGGGACCCTGGTGCCTGCCCAAGAGCAGTTTTGCTGAGAGCCAATGATCCTCCTGAGTCCGAGAGCGTCTGCCCCACAACACCCATCTGAGCATCTTCCCAGGGCACCCGGATCTGAGTGTCTCCCAGCCCCAGAACACCCCACAGGGCCTCCGCCTGCCTCCCCATGGCTGTATGGAAGCCTCCCAAATGCTCCAAATCTAATATAAATCCTCCTTAGATTTTGACACCAAATGTCTTTCAGAACCTCCTTATTTCCCAGGCTGCCTTTTTTTTTTTTTTTTTTTTGCAATTGGATTTTATTGGTACCTGTTAGATATACATAACGATCACATTCAGCATAGAGACTCTGGACCTGTACATGAACCGTCTATATTTAACAAAGGAAGGTTTATCTACAGGTAGCAAAATCAACTGTGCCATATTTTCTCCCAGTTCAAAAGCCCAGGGATCCGTGGCACATGCAGAAACTGGTACTTCACCTTCACAGTCACCGTCAATCACACTAGGCACAGTAGTTATTCCTTGTAAATCCAGATCAGCCTTTCCCAGGACAAGGCCGGCTGCTCCCTCAGGTAGTGCACCTCAAACTCCTGTGGGAACTGGGGTTGGTTTGTCACGCCCAGTAATAGTGCCTCTGCAAGCTGCAGGAGGATCTAATCCTGTACCTTGTACTGTTCTCCTGGTGAGGGAATTTATATCCCTCCGGGAGCCACATTTGAGGTTGTGGTCTCATCTGCTGGCCTGTTTGCACTGGATAGAGCTGGCTGACCCTAAGAGCAAGACTACAAAACAGAAATTTATTTTACACAGGAAGTAACTAAAAACAGGCCTATGTGTTTTATAAAAATGAATGGAAAATGCTTTGAAGGTCTTTTAGACACTGGTGCAGATGTGTGTGTACTTGCATTAGAACAATGGCCTATCATGTGGCCAACACAAAGGGCCCTTACCTCCTTAATAGGACTGGGAGCCAGGCATGGTGGCGCATGCCTATAATCCCAGCACTGAGGAGGCTGAGCAAGAGGATTATTGTGAGTTCAAGGCCAGCCTGGGCTATAAGGTGAGCTCAAGTCCAGCCTGAACTGCATAGTGAGATCCTGTCTCAAAAAGACCAAAAAAAGAAAAAGACTGGGACTCCCCTCAGCAGGTACTACAGAGTGCCCTGGCCTTATGAGGGGCCAGATCAGCAAAAGGGCTTCTTTTTACCATACGTGGCACCTATGCTGGTCAATTTGTGGGGAAGAGATTTGTTATAAAAGTGAAAATTAATATTGACTAATGATTCTGATAATAACTTTAAACAAATTCTGATTCTGAAATTAAACAAGGATTTGAATCCTAACATTACACAAATGATGATTAACATGGGATACCAAAAGGGCAGAGGGCTGGGAAAGAGCTTACGGGGAGTCAAAGAGCCTGTAAGGGTTACACCCAAGAATGACAGGCCTGGTACTGGGTATCAGCAGGTTTTTGTTTTGTAAGGAGGGCCACTGATGCTTCTCCCTTCAAAACAGCTCCGCCTTTACACTGGAAAACTGAGGGGTCTGTTTGGGTAGATCAGTGGCCCCTTAATAGGGAGAAACATCCAGCTACATAAATTCATTGAAGAACAATTCCAGCTAGGACATTTAGAAAATTCAGTTAGTCCTTGGAATACTTTTGTCTTTGTTAGTCTAAAAAATAGGGCAAGTGGAGGTCATTGCAAGATTCAAGAGCTGTAAATGCTTGCTTGCTTCCTATGGGGGTGCTGCCAAACCCAACTGCCGTTCCCAGAGATTGGCCCCTCATCGTAAGTGATTTGAAAGACTGCTTTTTCAACATTCCACTTTTTCCCACAGGCCCCATTTTGCCTTTTCCATACCGGTTTAAAATTTAAAGAGCCAATGCAGCGATATCAATGGGTCACAGTGCCTCAAGGAATGCAAAATAGTCTGACTTTGTGCCAGCTTTTTGTAGTGCAGGACTTACTTTCTTACAGAGAGTTAGACAAGCCTGTCCTCCTGCATACATAATTCATTATATGGATGAAATCTTACCGGCAGCTCCAATTAAAGAACAACTGTACTAGCTCTTTGCACTCCACCATGTCACTGCCTAAGTGGCAGCAGAGAAAACGGTATCGTTCAGGTTTGGAGTTTTTATTTTTCTGTTTTATAAGGACCTGACTCTTCTACAATTTGGGAAAGCCATCTGTAAAAAAGCACTTAAAGTTGGGCGTGGTGGCACACACCTGTGATCCCAACACTTAGAAATGAGATTTAATACCCTTTGGTCTCTGCATTGCTCTGGACAAAGTACAATTGTCCAGTCCTAACTGTTACCTGGGAACGCTAACCAAGCAGCAAAGTCACAAAAGCTAGGGGTTTGTCAGATCATTTAAAAACTTTAAATGATTTTCCTAGGTTGTTAGGAGACATAAATTGAATAAGGCCAAAATTAGTTATTGCTACTTACTAATTGAAACATTTATATAACATTTTACAGGGAGACCCAGCTATTGACTTCCCTCATATTTTATCTACTGAGGCTCAAAAGGAACTAACTTTGGTTGAAAAGATGTTACAACAGTGTCAAGTTTTTAGAATAAATACAAATTTTCCTCTTATCCTTCGTATTTTAAATACTCCTCATTCTTCCACAGGTCTTATAGGACAATTTAATGATAAATTTATTCTATTGAGTGGCTTTACCTTTCTAACCAATCAAAACCCTGCAATCATATTTAGAACAAATTGTAAAGGCTGTCACTGTGGGAAGGACAGATTCAAACAACTCGTTGGTATTGATCCTGCTGTAATCGTATTGCCTATTGATTTAAATCAGTATTTGACTCTGCTCCAAGAAGCTCTATATTGGCAAGTAGTAGTTGCAGATTTTATAGGACAAATTAATAATCATTTTCCAAGTCGATCCTATCTTTCAATTTTTTTTCTCAAGCATTCACATATTATTCCAAACATTACTAAATTTGAACCTATTTCTGCTGCAATAGTTATTTTACTGATGGTTCATCAAAGGGCAAGGCTACCATTTGGAGTAAAGATCATCAACAGATAGTAGAGACTCCAGGACTTTGCACAAAGGCCTGAAATTACTGCTATTTTACTTTTCATACAACAATTTAACTCTAAACCTATTAACATAATTAGTGATTCAGCCTAGGCAGTCTGCCTTACTCAGAGACTTGAGAGTGCCACCCTATGGTCGACTTTAGTTCTGCCTTTATTTAATTTGTTTCTCAGGCAACAAAAGGCGATTCATAATTGAACAGCACCCTTTTATATTGGTTACATAAGGTCTCATTGTAATTTACCTGGATTTTTAACATATGGGAAACAGCAAACTGATTCATTAATTGCTTTTACAACTCCATTTGATGCAGCTAGACAATCTCATTCACACCATCATGAAAACAGTAAGACTTTAACCAAGGAATTTCAATTATCCAGGTCTCAAGCAAGACACATTGTTACATCCTGTCTCACTTGTCAAAAGGTTCCTAGGTCTGTGTCACAAGAGGGAAGTAATCCCAGAGGCTTAAAATGTAATGATATTTGGCAAGTGAATATTACACACTTTTCCTCTTTTGGCAAAATGCAATATATTCATGTATCTGTTGACATATAGTCTCATTTAATTCATCCAACTTGAGGAGAAAAAGTTGGCCATGTTCAACAACACTGCTTGTGAGTATTTGCTTCTGTAGGTGTTACACACACCATAAAGACTGACAATGGAAATTCATGTATTAGTAAACCATTACAACCCTTTTCGAACTATGGCAGATTAAACACATTGCAGGAATCCCTTACAACCCTCAAGGACAAGTGTCTGTAGAGAAAGCACATCTATCTCTTAAAACTCAATTACAAAAGCAAAAAGAAGGAATACAGTTATCCCCACAAGCACAGTTAGATTTAGCCATTTTCACTCTGAACTTTTAAAGTCCAGCTGCACACAATAACTTGACCCCTGTGGAACTTCACTGGTCCACATCCCATGATGACGCCCAGCATAGGGCTCGAGTGCTTTGGAAGGACGTCAGCACAGGGAGATGGGCAGGACCAGTTCAGCTAATAACAGGGGAAGGGGTTATGCTTGTGCCCTAACAGTGATGGAGCCACAAGGCTGCTGCCCTCCAGGCATGTACCCTTGGCAGGAGACCCAGCTGACCCCGGAGACAGTCCTGTGTGATGGCTCCACCGACCTGAGCCCTCCAGAGGATGAGACCATCCCACAGGCCTCACCCCAGAGACTTGCCAATCAGATAGGCAATTTGCCACAAACCCCTGAAAATCCTTTGACTGCCTTAATGGCTCCACTGACAATATGGTATGTGTAATGCCTGTTTCAAGAGCAGAATATTGGGGCAACCCGCTCAGGGCCCCCTTCTGTCCCTCTCTTGGACAGAAGCTTTCTTTCCCTCAATAAATACATTCTTCTCTTAACCTCTGTTGCTCCTAAAATTCATTCTTTGATTTTAGAGAACACAAACTTGGGGCTGGGGGTATAGCTCAGTGGCATAAGCACCTGCCTGGCAAGTACAAAGTCCTGAGTTTGAGTCTTGGTACCAAAAAAAAAAAAGTAGAGAAAACAATATCGTTTAGGTTTGGAGTTTTTATTTTTCTGTATTACAAGGACCTGACACTTCTACAAACTGGGAAAGCCTTCTGTAAAAAAGCACTTAAAGTCGGGTGTGGTGGCACACACCTGTGATCCCAGCACTTAGAAAGCTGGGGCGGGAGGATCACCACAAATTAGAGGCCAGCCTGGGATACATAGTGAGTTTAAAGTCACCCTGAACTACGTGGTGAGATTCTGTCTCAATAAATAAATATGGCTGGGGGTGTAGCTCAGTGGCACAATGCCTGCTGGCAAGCACAAGGTCTTGAGTTTGATTTCCAGTACCAAAAACAAACAAACAAAAATAATTTTAAAAATGAAAAAGCATATACAATGATATGTATAAAATTAGGTATAAAAGCTGGGGGCACCAGGCTGATGGTGCATGCCTGTAATCCCAGCACTTGGGAGGCTGAGACAGGAGGACTGCTCAGAGTTTGAGGCTACCATAGCTTACATATGAGTTCAAGGCCAGCCTGACCTACCTAGCAAGACCCTGTCTCAAAACCAGCAACAAACAAAATAAATAAATACATAAATAAAGCCAGGTGTAGTGGCACATGCCTGTAATCCCAGCAACTCAGGAGACTGAGGCAGGAGGATTGTTGTGAGTTTGAGACCAATCTGGGCTACAAAGTGAGCTCAAAGCCAGCCTGAACTGCATAGAAAGACCCTGTCTCAAAAAAAAAAAAAAAAGGCTGATTATTGGATTTATGCTCCTAATCCACCATTACTTGGGGAGATTCTCCACCTAAGATTTATCATCAACCAGACACTCCTGGCCCTAAATTAGATAAAGAGAATTTTTTCAAATTCTTATGAGAGATCTCTACTAATTGACATATAAAAAATTCTGACAAGTCTTTTTATAATTACAAACTTCCGTTCCTTTTTTTTTTTTTTTTTTCCGGGACCGGGGATCGAATTCAGGGCCTTAGTGCTTAGCGGCAAGCACTTACCCCACTGAGCTGTACCTCCAGCCCGTATAATTACAAACTTAAAAAATTATTATAATTAAATTTGGTAAAAATATATGAGTGCACTCTGATTTTATAAGCAAATTATCTTTCATATGTCTTTGTCTCTCTGTCCAATCTATAAACAGCTATTTTGAGCTCAACAAATTTTTCTTTGTTTGAAGCATTTGTCTATAATTTAATTTGGTTTGTAGATAAAAGTCATCTAAAATTAAAAATATGCTTCCACCAAGGTTACCAGCTTGTCAAAACGATGTCAAAATTGGGTTTATAAATGTCATGTGTACTACTGTGTATTATGACTTTTTTTTTTTTGCAGTACTGGGGATCGAACTCAGGACCCTGCGCTTGCTAAGCAAGTGCTTATTCCACTGAGCTATATCCCCAGCCCTGTGTATTATGACTTGAGAGTCTCTCATTGTTCAAATTTAATGTGTTAAATACTGAGATTGTGTTTTCATGGGCTATAAAAATTAAGATGATTAAACAAAAATCTCTTTGAGTGAGGAGAAACTGTTGGACAGGACTCCAATTAATGAATAAGGGAGCAGCTGCCTGGAAACATTCTTCCAGTCCTTGATCATTAATGGGAAGCCGCAATAATCTCCATAGCCTTATGGGAGACACCCCAATAAATATTGTTCAAAATATATTATTGTGATATATTTACACTGGTCATCATCAATAGGTTAAGTTTTCAAAAATAAGGCAGTAAGGTTTTCTGATTAAAAGATGTTCTTGGTACAAAACTAATTCAAGAACAGTTATTGCTGATTTCATGGTATATTAAATGCATTCATGTCTCCCAAGTGTGCATTATTCCAAAATGTGAAACTAGGATTGTTTATAATGATAGACAGCTGCCTTTCTCTGGTGCCCCAGATATTTGGGGGTTTTTTTGGTTTGTTTTTGTCTTTTTGAAACAGGATCTTGCTGTGCAGTTAAGGCTGGCCTTGAGCTCACTTTGTAGCTCAGGCTGGTCTCAAACTCAGTGATCCTCCTGCTTCAGCCTCCTGACTGCTGAGATTACAGGTGTGTACCCATGTCCTGTCTGCCCAGATATTTGTAATAAGTTCATGTCAAGCCAACATAAGATCAAATGATAACTTTTAGCAAACACCTATGTGATGTGTATGCTATGTATGTGCCACTACTTTAGAGATGCTTAGATATTGACCAGCCCAGACAATGTTACAAACTTCAATGACAACCTATTAAAGGACAACAAATTAGGTAAAAACTTCTTATGTATTAGGTAGGGATAACTGACTAGAAAGGCTACTATATTCCAAGATGGAGATTTAAATTTATTTTAAAGATGTCATCATTTCTGTTATGCTACACCATTATGTATGGCTTTTGATTTCAAATTTTCTCTGTAAATCATGTAAGTATTTGTTAATATTCTATAGGGATTCAACTACTAGAACATCATTGATGGGTAAAAAAAAATAACAGTTCTCTGGCTATACTTTATATTTCAAGGTGCTCCCACTACAGTGTGGTGTCATTAACCTTCTCTTCTGGATATTCAACAACTGAGGTTTGGAGACAAAAAATTAGAAAGATGGGCCAATATTTTCACTCTAGTTCAATGAGGACCACTGCTGTGTTATCTTATAACTTGGTTGAGTCCCTGATCTTCTGATCAAGGAGACTATGGGATCACAGAGGAAAGTGATTCTATGGTGTACAGTGTGCCTAAAGAGAGTCAACAGGAGAGAAACATCTCCCAAGCTTTCAGAGAAGGCAACTTGGTCAAGCAATGGTCATGACTCATCCAGAGGGCTGACACTGACAGAAGAACTGAGAGGCACTGTACATGGTTCCAAGGTAAATTCTGAGGTGATTTGGTTGACCTTGATAGATAGCAAGAGGTTAATTTTAATATAGGTCTCACTTTGTCTTAAACAACCAGCAGAAAAGTGTAACCATGAGATATATAAGACACCACAGTAGTACTAATTTCTTAAAGACTAGCAAACTCCAAGTAACTGTATAGATGAAAACAATAATATGCTGGCCACCAGGATCCACCAAATCCACCTTGTAAATAAGATTCATGACATCATAAATCATCACTCTGGGAGCCATCCTGGAACATGTGGCCACAGAGGGACAAGATCTTCAAACCAGTGAAGTCCGCTGCCAATAGTCCCATTGTGGATTCCATAATAGACTGATTATATTAACATGTTTGCACCTTGTACTTCTGTTCTTAGTCTGCTATGGGAACAACAAAACCCCAACAATACTAGTCATGTTTGAAAAGCTGCAATTACAAAAACAAAAAGGAGGAATTTATGGAGACCACTATAAAACAGACCTGAGCAGGACTTAAATTGACCAAGTGGCTTTTCACGTTCACTTGTGAATCTGTCCAAGGCCTAGGCTCCTTGTCTGGAAATGGTGGACTCATAGTAAGTGAACCTCTGTGAGTCACTAATCCCCTGTGATGGTGATGAAGCCAGAAAGCCTCAAAGAATAAGACAAGGTCACAGCCAAATACACCTGGATCCATCCTCAACTAGATAAAAGTTGTAGCCTCAGGGATCTCACTCCTGGGTGGATTAACTTAATTTCTTACGTGGAGTTCTTGAGTGGTTCTACCCTTCGAGTAGTCTTCTCCCTTCTGATAACCAAATAAATATGGGCCACCCAAAGGAGGTTTTGGTCTTAGCCCCAAGAGAATCTTGAATTCTGTGAGGGCTGTGATCCTCCCAGAGCCCTGAAATCATTCCTTTTGCCTTTTTAATTAGCCTTCTTTGCTGTACACTCATTTGGGAGATTGCAGACCTGATCAGCCTGCAATCACCAAGGGATATTATTAATCCAATAATCATATGGGTTTTGTCCTTGGCTTTGTTAATATTGTGTATTACATTTATTGATTTGCATATGTTGAGCTGTCCCTGCATCCCCGGGATGAATCCCACTTGGTTAAGACGTACAACCTTATTAGCTTCATTCTCTTTTATCAGTATCTTATTAAGGATTTCTGCATCTATGTTTATTTGGGAGATTGGCTTGTGACTAGTTCTCTTTCTTAGTTGGGTCCTTCTTTGGTTTGGGCATTAGGGCAATGCTTGCTTCCAGGAATGAATTTGGGAGTATGGCTTCCGTTTTAATTTCATTAAGAGTTTGAGAAGTGGTATTAGGTCTTCTCTAAATTTCTTGTAGAATTCAGCAATGAATCTGTCAGAGTCTGGGTTTTTCTTTATTGGTAGGTTTTTAAATACATCTTCAATAGCACTGATAGTGGTTTATTTAGAACTTTTGTATCTTCTTAATTCAGGTTTGGCAATTCATATGTATCTAGGAATCTGTCCATTTCTTCTGCTTATCACTCTACTATCTTCCCAGAAGTCTCTGGTATTATTAATCCTTTGGGGTTCAGAAATCCAGTTCTAGCTGGGTGTACTGCTGGTATATACCTGTAATCCCAGCATTCTGAGAGGCTGAGACAGGAGGGTTGCAAGTTCAAGCCCAGCCTGGACACCTTAGCAACTTAGTGAGACCTTGTCTCAAAATGAAAAATGGAGGGGCTGGGGATATAGCTCAGTGGAATAAGCGCCTGCCTAGCAAGCGCAGGGTCCTGAGTTCGATCCCCAGTACCGCAAAAAAAAAAAAAACAAAAAAAAACAAAAAAAACCTGAAGAGACAGCTCAGCACAAAGGCACTTTTCAATCCCCACTTACCACACACACACTTCTGGTGCTGATGCTGGCTGGTTTCTGAGCAACATGTTTAGTGTCCAGGGCCAGGGCCAGACATCAGGGCCAGTGTCCCCTGGTATGAGCTCGTGTGTGCAGCACCTGGGTACTGCCATGATTTTCACAGCTGGGCCTCATCTCTGAGCCGTGTGTACTTTATGGTGAAGGGGTCCCCAGGATGGGGACCCTTCCTCCACACGTCCCAGGTGCTGTGCTGCTCACAGTGCAGGAGCCTGCAGCACTTTCCTCAGACAGACAGGGCCTGAGAGACACAGCCCCAGCAGGGATGCTGGCCATGGACCAGGGGCTGCAAGGAGGGCTGACGCCCAACCAGGCATGACACATTGGACTGGAGAGGGCAGCTGGAGGGGCTGGAGACACAGCAGGGCAAGGCCACCAGACAACAGGGACATGGCAGCTCTCCCTTCAGTGTGGGGTCACCCTGCATGGACATCAGTCACCCAGTTCAGGTGACCACTCTGGGGAAGAGCGGGTGTGGAGACACAGGTCATCAGAAGACAACTGCATCACAGCGCCAACGAGGCAGGGAGCCAGCAGCTGATGTCTCACATTTCAGATAAAGGAGGAATGTCCTAGCAGGCCTCAGAAGGCAGGACACAGGGTCAGGACCATGGCCGCACCTCACTGAGTCAGCATGGGCCCAGCCCATGCTGTGAAGAGCTCTCGGCCCAACATGTAGAGAAGCCAAGGCCATGGCACTGGGTTTTGCAAAGAGAAAGCATTCTCAAAGATTAACTCACCAGGGGACAGGACAGCTCAACTCTCCCCCCTAGAAGCCAGGGAGGCAGGTTTAGGGGTTGTGGGAGTTATGGGGCTGGGTGCTGCTGTTCCTCTGTAAGTGTGATGCAAAGTAACGCTACTGCATGAGAGGTCAGAAATCAGATATCCTGAGCCCAGCACAGGGACCAAGGCCTGGGAACAAGGGTTTGAGTTACCTGGCAGCTGTGTGGAAGAGGGCATGGGAACTTTTACAGCCAAAGAACAAAGTCACCACCGACCCAGTCACAGACGCACTGCTGGGGCACTGGGAGGGGCCCCTGCTCCAGGCTCCAGCGTCACCTTACAGAATGCTCAGCTCTGGGACTGGAGGCCAGGCCTCCAATCTCCCGCAGGCCCAAAGCAAACATGAGCTCAGTCCACATGCACTTCCAGAGCTCTACCTGGCAGCAGGCCACGAGAACGCCACTCCTAGCTGGGCATGGTGGTGCACGCCTGTAATCCTTGCACTTGGGAGGCTGAGGCAGGAGGATCGCTGCAAGTTCCAGACCAGCCTGGGCTACAAAGTGAGCGCAAGGTCAGCCTGAACTGTATAGCGAGACCCTGTCTCAAAAAAAAAAAAACAACAAAAAAACCCAAAACCACTGCAAAAAAAAAACAAAAACAAAAACAAAAAACGCCACTGCAAGCATAGGAAGTGCAAGGCTGTTTCTAAAGCGCCTGAGACAGCACAGGGCAGCTGTGGCTCTGGACCTGGATGCGCTCTTTCCTCAGGGCGATGCTCCACTCCACAGGATCTGCGAACACACATGGCTTCTTCAGGGACCTCAGCCTCTCAGTTTCAGCCCTGCATGGAAACCCTGCTGTCATCTGTGCAGCTCCTGGTCCCGAGGACTGTGCGGTGGCCCAGGGACAGGCCTGCGTAGTAAGAACCCCAAGGACAAATCCCGGTGCTTCCTTTAAAGGTGGGGAGACTAAGCCATGCAGCAGAGCAGCGCAAGGGTCTCTGAGGGCTCCCCAGGGCCTGCGCCAGTTCTCAACAAGGATGACACCTGCAGCAGCCCCACCATGTTAAACGACCCCAGGGTGGAGCCCGTGCCTGTCCCTCGTCAGGTAGCACAGGTGGGGGTAGTCTCAGCGAGCATCTGGAGATCAGCCAGGTGCCTGGACTGGGGTCCCCAGGCCTTGGGGCCAGCAGTCTCCACGGGGTGTGATGGATTGGTTCACTTGGGAAGCCTGGACAGGACCCTGCCATGACGCAGACAGAATGGGGGAGGCAGGGCGACCAGGACATTGGGATGGTGGCCCAGCTCTGGAGCTGTACTCAGGGTCCTGTACCTTCCTATCCCTTGTGTTGTCTCCGCAAAGCCTGCTGAGCACGCTCCTGGTTCCCCTTGGGGCATCCCAGGCTGCCCCAGGGAACAGGGGCCTTGGAAACACACAGGGGAACCCTGTGGCTGTGGCAGATGGGGGACAGGGCACCCCTTTCATATCACCCTGGGAGACAAAGCCAAGCAGACCCGTCAGTCTCATGTCCCCTGATGCCCCCCGTTACCCTGCAGGAAACGATGCAAGTACTAACCAGGCCCCAGGAACAGGTGCGTGCTGAACGTAGCTGGTATTTAGTACGTAACACTAAACAAAATCAACGCAAAACACTGAGGCTTCTACATTAGCTGATTTCAGAAATGGTAAACCCAGGTCTAATTTTCTAAGCCGTTTTCGTATTTGATCCTTGAAAAAGTGCTCACTGACATCACTTGGCTCTCGAAAGTCTCCACTGGCAGTGTTTCTATGTTAGAAAGCTGCTCCAGGGCAACTTCCAGCACAGTAAGAGGTGGATGGGCACGGACCATGACACACCAACGCTTCTAAATACACAGTTGCACTCCAACGGCTCAAACAGCCAATGTTTTCTATAAATTTAGAACATATTTACGAACTGATGTCAGCATCTTTACATCTTAATGCTTCCTGCTTTCTTCCCAAGTGAGTACCACAGGGACAGGGACCCCAGCCGCATCTGCTCATCCTCCTGAGGAAGGGGTAGGGGTGGGGTCTGGACTCATGCCAAGGAGCCCAAGGAAACCTGCAGGCAGTCATGGGCACGCGGGGCTGATCTTGCCCTGCTGAGGCCACCTAGGGTCCTAGGGTTAGGCTGTTAATTGAGTGTTGACACAGATGAGCCCTAGGGTGACCAGAGCAAAAAAAAAAAAAAAAAAGGGTTTCAACCCCTGAGGAACAGGGCAGTGGAGGTTGTTGGGGGACAGAATTCCTGCACCTTCTAAGCCTTTGCTCAGAAGCCATCACCCAGCGTGCCTTGGGCTGAGGCCATTCCTTAAGTTCTGACCGAGGGAGCAAAGGAGGGTGCTTTCCCTAGTGCCCAAAGAAGGTCCAGGTGGAAGATATTCATTTATTGTATTTTTTGGGTGCTGGGACAGAACAGGGGCTGTTTGTGTGCTAAATATGCCCTTCCCCACCTGGCTCCCCGCCGGCCCCCACAGCGGCGGTCTTATAATGGGTAGGGGGTAGGATGGGTTGCAAACTTAAATTCCTGTCACTGAGGATGCTTTATAAACGGGTACTGGACTGCTCAGGGCACTGTTAACAGCATGTACTTGGTGAGTACGGTTCACTTTCTCCCCTTCCATTCTCTTTCTGAAGCAAAATTTGGTCACCTAATTTCTGCTACCCATCAATCATGTTTTAGACCCCAACTGACCATTCGTGCCTACACAACATGCGTGTGCACACGACTGGAGATGCGTGTTGAACAGTGTCATACACGGACAGCGTCCAGCGCTCAGACTCCCAGTGCGAGCCCTGCCTCTGCACACACCCTTGGCCACCTCCAGCAAACCCTCCCTAGTACGCAGTGTGGCCTCGGGGAGAACCCTGCCTCACGATACATCAAAATACATTCTTTCGCTCTCATCTCTTTAACCTAATCTTGCCCATTTGTGTTTTAAGACTAGAGTATAAATCCTAGTCTTCCCGCTAGGAAATTAATTTAAAAAAGCCTTCCAAACCAGCGGTTGGAAACTGTTCTTATAACAGGTAAATGGTACTGTGCTATCAGACTGAGATTTAAATACGCCAAACTGCTCCTTTCCGAGTTCTTCCCGGAGCGAGGCTGAGTTCAGCGTCACTTCACAGCCTCTCCATCCTTCCAGTTCCAGGGGATGCACAGGTCGCCGTCCTGCAGCACAGAGTAGAAGTGGGACACGCACAGGCGCACGCCGTGCAGGGCCGGCAGCGAGCGCGCAACCAGCCGCTCAAGGCAGGCGGCCATCTGCCGGCTCGAGACGCTGGGCTCCTTGTACAGCTTCTCCAGGGAGAACTTCTGTGTGGCGGCAAGGACCAGCTTGTCCTCCATGACCTTCAACCTGCGACAGAGAAGAATGAAAGCAGTGCTGTGGTCAGCTCCTGCCAAGGAAAGAACACAAAATGCAAGTGTTGTGCAGACACCGGGGCTGGAACTTTCCACTCACATGAAACTGGTGTCCGAGTAAAGACACACCCTGGCAGCCTGGCACGTGGGACCTTCCCCCCCCCGCCCCGCCCCCCAGCAGGGTCTAGGCCTACCCTCTGACCCTCCCACCTCCTTCTGTCCCTGGACCTGGGCTCTGGGGACTGACGCCCGGCGAGGTTAGAGGTCCCCACATTACAGCCTCACTGCTGTGTGGGACTTGCGTTACCCGAAGCTGCTGGGCAGGCAAGTCACATGCTCAACTATGCCACGCAGTGACATGGAAAATCCCGTGACAGTCAGCCCGCCCTGACACACACCCACCCCACTGCCCCGCCCCTTCCTGCCGCAGCTCTGGAGTCCTCTTCCCTGAGGGTCTTTATTTGCGCTGTCCTGGTGGCCTTGATGTCCTGAATAGATTCAGAATGTCCACCTCAGTCCTCTTTCCTGAGTGTCGGAGTGCGCTCCAAGTGGGGTAACAGCAATATCTTTTATTGAAATAACTTTTTAAGGAGGTAAACATTCATGGTGTATTTTGATCACACAATGTAACTTAAACATTGCTTTGGTTAAAAACACCAAATAGCCTACCTACATTTACTCTCTGCTGCAAACACAACTGATTAAGTACATAAAGTGCCCACACGGTAGAAGCACATTTGGAAACGGCTTTGAGGTCTGTAATTGCTGAACCCCTCTCCTCAACAACTTCTCAAGTGCTGTGCGTCCTTCTGGGTGTCCATTGGTACCGCATTGCTAAGAGTCAAGAAAGTGGACCGGAGCTGGGGCGACAGGCTTCTCCACACCATCCCCGTTGGCCAAACTCCATGGCAGGGAGGGCATCAGTTTTCTATACAGGGCTTTTTCACTTGCTCAAAAAAACAAAAAACACGTGGCTGAGCAAAAAGTGATGCTGTGCAGTGTGGCTGCCAACATGTGTCCCCGGGGGGCGTCCTGTGTGGCCTGCTCCTGCTCACAAGGCCCAGGGTCGTGTCCCCAGATCTCCTGGACCCATGGGAGGCTCCACTGTGGCAACCCCAGGGTTAAATTCTCAGCACCCGAACTTCTCTGCCACTGCACCTCTGTTCGCTGTGTACGCAGCAGGCATGCTGCACTGACGACGAGCCCAGGAGACAGCACAGGGTAAAACACCCCCCGCCAACCTTCCCTGCCCTCCCTGCCTGCGGAAAAGCCTACAACGCAGATGCCCACACCTAAGCCTGAAGAGCATCTCCAAGGCCAGGGCAGAAGCCAGGGGCGTCTGCACCCTGGATGCACAACTCTGGCTACGGCACAGCTGAATGCGAAGGAGGGAGCCCCGAGCCCTGTGGAGCGTCTGCCGCGCGGCACTCAAAAGACCCAGGCTCTCCCCAGAGACACGCTGCCGCCGGCCCTCTCCACTGTTCTCAGGGATCCATCCCCTCCCCGAGTCATTGTCCTCCGGATGCCGCTTGACATGGTTCACGATGAGAGCCTGGGCCAGAACAATGGGCAAGTGTGTTCCAAGTGGTGGGGTAACGGCAGTGTGTCTCAGGAGTCACCAGGTCCCCAGAAGGCTGCCCTTGGCAGCAGGGCAACCCTGTCTCCTGGCATGGCCATCTGATTGGAAACATCTCCCTGGGACCAGCGCAGCTCCGGCTGAGCACCTGCCTAGCCCAGGGGTAGGGAGCTGGGTTCTGCCCTCAGCACTGGAAAGAAATATTCTGTAAAAAACTTTTGCCTTTCGTTATAATTGCTTTGCTTTGCTTTCCTCAGGGAGGCAGACAGGGTGCTGGGCCCTGTGTGGGTGCAGAGCAGAGTTCTGCTCCCTCTGCAGATGCAGCCACTTTCTAGGGGGAAAGGCGCTCCTCTCCTGTTACAGAAGCGACAACTGTTTGCTTCTGAACCCAGAGCTCAGGCGCCTCTGATGTCAGAAAGCACCTGCTCTGCGACACAGGGGTGTGGCCACTCCATGCCCAGCTTACCTGCATGTGGGCACACGGGATGCCTACAGATTGGTCAATCCCCACAGTGCTGCTTTTGTTTTTCTGTAGGGCCAGGCAAGTGCTCTACCACCGACCTCCACCCCAGCCTCGAGTCCAGTCTTGGTGTCCCCTGTTTTAGAGTCCCAAACCCAATTCTTTAGAAATCAGACCGATGCTGGGCATGGTGACACACATTTGTAGTGCCAGCACTTGGGAGGCTTAGGCAGGAAGATCGCTCTGAGTTTGAGGCCAGCCTGGGCTCCATAGTGAGTTTGAGGCCAGCCTGAACTACACAGTGACATCCTGTCTCAAAAATCAACAAAAACTAAAATAAAACAAAAAAGAAGTCAGAATGAACACCGCGACTTGCAGAGGCTGACGGTACGCACCGCTCCCTTCTTGTCACGTTCTCCCTTGCCTGCTGGGCTTTGGTGAGCAGGAACCACTGCAGGTTTGCTGGGTCACAGAGCGCTGGGACGGTAAAGTGCCCGAGCTCGTGCAAACTTGGAGCATGCTGGTCACTGAAAGACACCAAGGGAGACACTGCTGGCTTTGTGGTTCCCTGAGAAAATGTCTCATTGGTCTTTTGAGTACCTGAGATGGATCGTTAAGGAAATCCATCTTAAAAATACAGCACAGTAGCGCCGACTGAGAGCCCCAGTGGTACCCTTTACTAGGATGACTGTTTCCCAGCCCTGACAGAGCTGTGTGAGGGACGGGAAAAGGTGCTGGCACCGCAGCACCGTGCGGCAGTGTGCGGACTCGCCGGCTGCTGATCTGCCACAGCGTACCTTCCACAGGAGCGGCCCTGACACTCGGAACACCAGTCTAGAGACGCAATCCTCCATCCTGTTAGAAGAGGGGTGCTATGACATTCTCTTCTGTAATTCCTGAGCCCCGCACACTGACAAACAAGGCAGCGTATCGCTTGTCCAAGGGACGGCGTCCTGTCTTGGCTGCTCACCTGTTAAGGATCATCTGTAAGCCACGGAGACTCTGAGGGTGGAAAGGAACCCTACTTTTCAGCAGTCTGTTATAGAACACGTCGAGGAGAGAGTAATACTCTTCAAGGGTTAACGCGGGCTGCAGTTCTTCGATATACACAACCTGGATGCCACCTAAGAGTCCACTTATTCGGTCTTCTAAGAGCATCAGCTTCCTCCGGAGGTCAAAATAACTTGGCAACCTTTCAAAAAGCTACAGTATTTAGAAAAAAAGAAGACATATTTAGTTTTATGTTACTATATAATAACTCAACTTCAGGATCCCCATAAATAGCATTGAGAAAAGTCTAAGAAGAAAATTATTTTCCCAGAAAGAGATTTGTCAAATGCTAGAAAGACTAATACTTCAAATAAGCCACCCTATGTCCAGGGAGTTTTACACAGGGATTGAAGAGGCTGAGTAAGTCTTAAGTACTAATTTAAATACTCAGGTAGAAACTGTAAGTGCATTTAGAATGATTCAGAGAGTTTTTAGAAATAAATTATGTGCATGTACTTCAACTCCTAATCTATCATCTCAGTGTTGACTTTCAATCAACTGCATGAGATTAAATACAAGTATTACAGGGCACCCGCCTATACTTCAGCCATGAACCAGACCCACAGCTTACGGTTTATGAGCTTGTAAGGGCCTCAAGAGTTGGTGCCACGGAAACAGGCCCCAAGCCCAAGTCCAGCATTTTCAGTGCCACACAGAGGGTGGATTTAGAGCGGGGTCCAGGGACTCCCAAGGAAGGCTGGTTGGACCCATCTCAAACAGGGAAATGGGGTTTACAGGAGGCAGAGGGATGCAGGGCAGATGGGGACAGGGCTGACGGGCAGGAAGCCAGGGTGGGGATGGCGGCTTTCTGCTGAAAGCTGGAGTCTATGATACTGGATGAGGAGTAAGGTATCAAAACCTCCCTGGAAGCTGGGTGTGGTGGCCCACGTCTGTCATATCAGCACTCAAGAGGCTGAAGCAGGAGGGTTCTTGCAAGTTCGAGACCAGCCTGGGCTACAAAGTGAGCTAAAGGCCAGCCCGAATGCCTAGTGAGACCCTGTCTCAAAAAGACAAAAAACAAAAAAACCCCACAACAAGCCCTCCCTGTAATAAAAGCAGTAAGAATTTATCGCAAATTATTGGTAATTTATTTATTGCATTTGGTGATTAAAAAAAAATCGACTCCTTATGTTTTCAATTTTCCTCTCAGTGGGTTATAGTGTGTTTAAAAACTTCCGTTCTGTAGTCCTGGAGATTAAACCCAGGGTCGTGTGCACGCTAGGCAAGCACTCCGTTCACCTACACCCCCAGGCTTATCATTCTTTATTTTGCCCACGCTGGCCTTAAACATGCAATTCCCTGCCTCAGCCTCCAAGGCTGCTGAGATTCTGGGTGCGCAGCCCGGAAACCCTTTTATTTGGAGGCAGCCGGATGCGCGCGCCTTCGTCTTCCCGTCGCTCGGCCGCTGCAGCTCCATCCGCACTCACGCTTTCATTTTAGCCGTCTCATCCCCACTACCCAGCGCTGCCCGCCCACCGGACACCGGGTCTGCCCTGGGACTCCCAGGGTGTGGGCTTCCCGGCTCCAACCCCCTGCCCCTGTCCCTCCTCGAGGACGAACCGTGCCCCTCCAACCATACACAGCCCCAGGACAGGGGGCTCCGGGCGCTGTTCCTGCGCAGAGACCCTGACTTTGCACTGCGCTGTATAAACGCCAAGGGCACAATCGCTGGGTTCTGTGTTGGGCTCAGTCTGTTCTGCCTCGGCCTCCTGGGCTTGCTCCCCGGCACTGGCATCGTCACTTTCCATCTCAGCCACTCAGGTCAGCAAGCCGAGAGGTCTGCTGCATGGTTCAGGGCCGGGGAGCAAAGCCAGGCCTCCGGGGCTCCGTCCGGGCCGCTGAGCCGCACCTTGGCCCCCACACGACCTCCACTCGTACTTCCCTCACGGTGACGGGGAGCGTCCTTAGGTGGTTACCTGCATGTCTTTTTAAGTCTTACACCGTGTGCTGGTTGGGCTGGCCGTTAGTATTTTACCGATGAGCGCTAAAGGCTCTTTGTATATTCTAGATAAAAGTGTTTGTTAGACATGTGGCTTGCAAGTATTTTCTACTAAATATGGGACTTGATCAGATGCTGCACCAGAGAAGATGTGTGGGGCAAAGAAGGGCGTGGAAAGATGCTTCCCAGTCGTCACTAGGGTTGCAAATTACAGCGCCATAACCTGTTAGCAAGTCTAGAGCTAGAAATCTGTATTGAGGGCCAGGCATAGGGGCCCATGCCTGTCATCCCCGCTGCTCAGAAGGCTGAGCCAGGAGGGTTGCTTGGGTAACAGTAACTATCTCAAAACAAAACCAAACCCTAAATATTAAAGTAAAATAGAGGAGACCAGGGATATAGCTCAGTGGCGCAAGCACTTGCCTGGCAAGTGCAAGGTTGTGGGTTTGATTCCTGGTACAAAAAAAAAAAAAAAAAAAAGCAAAATAGATGGCTGTTTTTGGCATTTTCTTAGTCAAAATATCCTGCCATACGATCTGCCAATTCTCTGGGTGAACAGCCAGGAGAAGGAAAATGTACTTGTGCACAGATGTTTACAGCAGCATTGTCTGTGAAAGCCCCACACTGGCAATGGTGAATGGGTACTGAGACTGGGGTATATACAAACCATGGCACATTACACAGCAGTGAAAAGGGGCAAACTAAATACACATTAACAATGTCAGTGAACCTCAAAATAAATGGAAGTAGGCAGATGAAAAAGCACACATACACACACACACACACACAAAAGTAAACACGCTCCACGATTACTCGTGTAACTAGCAAATGTTGAGCAACAGTGTGAAAAGGCAGACCAGTCACTTGGGTGGGGGGTGGGACAGGAAGGAGGGCACAAGGGCGGCACCCACTGTGTAGGAGTGGGGTGCCCACTATCTGGACTCCGGAAATGGCCTCCCCTATGTAGCCACGCCACAAACCTCCACGGGGACACACAAGAGCGTGTGCAGTCACTGAACATCAGGCAGAGCTCGATGAGTAGGCGAGAACACAAGAGAAGCAGGCTCTTGGCTGCACATGGCTGCAGTGCGAGCAGACACAGATGCCCCGCCAGCCATCCCCACATCCATCACAGCGCCATGCATGCGGCCCGCACGCAGCAGAGGCCATGATGCGGGCTTCCAAGTGCACTGCCTGGGCTGGGGTCTGTCCCGGCCTCTGCCTTGGTGGCCCTTACTTTTGTCCAGTGGTGGTGGACGTCCATGGTTCCCAGCATCACGTGGCCTACTGCGCTCATGCCTGAGCAGTCTGTGAAGATGAGTGTGCATCCTGAGGATGAAGCAAAAGCCCTGGTCACACTCGAGTTGCCTAACACTCAGCATTGCAAAGAGAACTACAGTTTTCAGAGGTGGCTGGATCTAGGGTGTGTGACTGATTCATGGGGCAATTCTGGGACTAGGTGTTCTGGGGTTAAGGGTAAGTGATTACTAAATCATTCCACTGACTGGTTTGGAACCGCCCTAATTGTGGGAGCCTGGATACAATGTAAGGGACAGAAAGATGGTCTCTTGCTTGCTTTTGCTGTCTTCTGCCTGCCATAATGTTTCTCCTCTGTGATGCCTGTCTGCTGCGCCACCCCTGCCTTGCAGCCAGCCCACTATGGACTGAACCTCTACACACTGTGAGCCAAATAAACCTTTCCCCTTTCACTTTGGGCATCGGGTAGTCTGTCTCAGCAATGAGAGAAGTAAAGTGACTAAGACACTGTGGAAATGCACGACTGCATTCAGCAGGAGTGGAGAGGCTAACTTCTGCTTTCCTCAAAGGCAGAGATACAAATATTCTACTGAGATAAGGTCACTGTGTTGACTACAGTTTACAGATGTGTCTGGCATTAGAGGAAGCAGCAGGAGTTTACCTTTGGCTTTCTGGAGCGTCTCCAGGTTCTGCTGTGCGAGGCGGCCTAGACTGTGCAGCTGGCTGCAGCGGTGGGCGATGCCCCAGCTCCTCTGCCACCTGCAACAGACACGCATGAGAGCCATACCTGCTGCAGCTGGGACAGTACTGCACCATGCAGCCTAACAAATCCCATGTTTCTAGGTAAGTGGACTTGCACAGATGCAGCCAGATGGGAAAGGGGCTGCTCACCCGAGGCAAGCACGCAGTCACTACGCTCAGGTACCCAAAGGTCTGAGCTAAGCAAGTACAGGAAGTCATTTTTCTTTTAAGATAAGACAAAGGGCCTGTGGGGGCAGTGTGGTGCTGCAGCCCTCTCAGCAACTGCAGGGCCCTGGGCTCCATGCCTGGCACTGCCAGACACAAGCAAAAACCAAAACCAAACCAAAAAGATGAAGTGCAGAAAAACACTTTTCTCCTCCACGTTATACAATGATGATGCTTATGTTTTAGATTTAAGTTCTAATTAGGAATTCCAGCTGGGTTATCTAGTTTTAATATATTCTTATTTATTTAGGAATTATTCTTTAGTGTATTTTTTTTTGGTACTGGGAATCGAACTCATGACCTCAGGCTTGTCAGGCAAGCACTTATGCCCCTGAACTCTATCCCCGGCCCAGGAATTATTCTTTAAATATTCTAGTTTTCTTACTCTAGAGTAAACGACTGATGCGCACATTATCTGCTGACCTACTCTCTGTGGCAACATGGGAGCTGACGTGAGGCAGCAGCATGGAGGGCACCAGGCACTGTGGGGAACGTGGCCTTTGGTGGGCCGGGAAGCCCACCTCTAAGTCCAACCCCATTGAGCCTTCCCAAGGATCTGATTCTGATACCGCACAGTGTGGACACTTCCAACTTCACTGGAGTCAAAACCAAACAAGGGAACACAGGTGCGGGGATGAGGCATTTAAAGTGGACTCAAAAGAAGAAAAGCAAGCAAAACTGCTTTTCTTTCTGTGGGTTACACATTTGTAGTCCATAGTAAAGTTGGGAAATTTCTCTACAACCTAGTAAAGTAATGCTTACCTTTTATTTTCCTAATCTGGTCTGCTTTGACAGAACTTTAAAAATTTAGGGCCAAACCCGGCGGCTGCTCTGCCGTGGGCTCCGCGGCTGCTCTGCAGTGGGCCCCACGGCTGTGGGCCCTGCGGCTGCTCTACTGTGGGCCCGGCAGCTGCTCCGCTGTAGGCCCCGCAGCTGCTCCGCAGTGGGCCCCGTGGCTGTGGGCCCCGCGGCTGCTCCGCTGCAGTGGGCCCTGCGGCTGCTCCGCTGTGGGCCCCGCGGCTGCTCTGCTGTGGGCCCCGCGGCTGCTCTGCTGAGGGCCCCGCTGAGGGCACCTCATGGACTGGACCCTCCCCCACCCATAGCATGGCGACGGGGTGGAGCCGGGCGGTCAGTTGTGAGCATATGTGCTTTTCCACCTCCTACCATGGCAGTTTGTATACACCCATGTATGTTATAGTATAGTCTGAGGCAGCTATATGTCTTCCCAAGGCGAGAGTCCAGGGGTATAGATAAACCCAGGAGTACAGTTATTATCACAGGGAGATGACTGATTGAGTGATAGGGTGACCGAGATGAGGGAGGAGAAAAACTGAATGATCAAATGGGCCATCTTCTGTGTAACTGAGTAACAAAGGTGAAGGTAACATGTAGGACAGCATCCAGAGCTAATTCCCTTCTATGTTCTCTATAATTCTGTATTTCCTCAACTGTTTTTGTATTAACAAAAGTGAAGATAACTTTATATTATACAGCATCCAGTGCAAATTCCTTACTATCTTCTCTGTAATTTGGTATTTCCTTTAATGTTTTTGTGTTAACTAATATGAATATTACATTATGTAATACAACATCCAGTGGTAATTCCCTACTATATTCTGTATAATTTTGTATTTTCGGTATTGTTTATGGCTTATTCTGGTTCATATGTCTCCATTCTTTTGTCTTTAAAATAAAAAAAAAAAAAAAACTTAAAAAAAAATTTTAGGTCCAGGGATACAGCTCAGTGGCACAGCACCTGCCTGGCAACTGTGAGGCCCTGAGTTTGATTCCTGGTACCAAAAAAGTTATACTAAAGAAAGTTATTTGAAGCACATGAACTTGCTTACTTCCCAATTTGTAAAAATGGCGTTATCTTGTTTTTAACTGGCAAAGTATAGGCTACTAGACTGCTGCCGCCTGTATCTTCAACGTTCCATGCATCAAAGATGCTGTCCCCAGCCCGAGGGTCCCGGGATACCACTGGGACATGGTGTGCAGCCTTTAAGAGGTGACACCTGGGGAAGGCCTGGCCACTGGGGTATGTCTCTTCCAGCCACTGTATGCCCTTCAAGGGGACAGCGGGGCTCTCCCTCACCCTCTTGTTGCTTCCCATCATGAAGGGGTTTGCTCTGCACGTTATAGGCCCCCACTCAAAAGCAACAGGCTGCTCAGTCTGGGAGCAGAGCCTCTGAAACTGTGGCAGAGCAAACCTCTACTCAGCTGCTTTATCTCCAGGATCTATTTCAGAGTTGGACACAACCCTACAACCACATAACCACGGACATGGAAGCAGCCCTGTACCCAAAGCACGGCCTAGACACTGCGGACACAAGGTAACAAGCTGCAAGCTCAAATCCACACACTCTGCGTGCTATAAGCCCATAGGCTGTGCTTTGCAATTGGCACTACCATAGAAGAGAGAAAATGGTGCTACTATGGTGCCCAGTCGCTGAGTTCAACGTAAGAAACAAGCGAGAGAATGATACAAGGGTGGAAAGAGGAAGCCGGCATGGTGCTGCTGAGGCTGTGAGGATGTGGCGGGGCGCCGGGCCTGAGCTTCCAGCCTTTCCTCCTGTCCTTAGGGTGCAAGAGCCACGCAGTGCCCTTTCAGAACACACTTCTCCACAGTCGCATAGGGGCAGTTTCCGTGCTCATGCAGACTTTGAAAAGTCGTTCCATGAGACAGAGCCAAGAATATAACATCCACTTCCTCTTCCCTGCCCTCTCCTTAAACTGGAGTACCAATCTTACCGATCGGGAAAAAATGGCATTTTCATGTTATGTGTAACCGAAGAAAAAGGATATTTTCTGTACAAACTTACATTTAAAGAAGTCTAGCAATTATGCCAAGAATGTCAGTGCTTAAACCTTAGTTCAATCTTTTAAAAAATCAATAATTTTTTTTGCATAGATGGACGTTTGACTACATTCATAAAAGGCCAACTGAGGAATACTTAGTTATCAGAAAATTAAAGTGAAAGATGCACACACCCGGCGGCTGGTAAGGTCTACCAGGAGGCCATTCCTATGTATTTGAATTTCTAAAGTAGGTTCCCTTCTTTATTACCTGATATCTGAGAGCTGCAACAGGTTAGACAGTTCGTCTTTTAAACGGTCTAGTTCTTTTCTAAGAGGCAAACTATTCTTCAGCTTTTTAACAGCAATTTTCCCATTGTTATCTAACCAGGATCTAGAAAGAAAAAACAGATAGGTATTTTGCACTGCTGACATAATGTAAACACTGCAGCATTAAAAGACACATGAGTCACCCTATAGTCGTTCCAATACCAAACTGAGTTTTCAGCCAGACTTACTTCTGATGAGCCCACTCTTTGAGAAATGCCTTGCTCTAAAGGAGGCTGCGGGAGGGCTGCTGTGCCCGTCTTAAAACATTTAGGAGTCTTCAGATTGAGTAAGAAAGGCACTGTAATGGTCACTTCAGAGGCATTAGATGTGCACGGGCACATTTAGAGCAGTGCCAGGTTGAGAGTAACCCTGGACCCAGCCAAGTCATCACCCACTTGTGAAACACACTTATGCTGCATATCTGCTCCCATCGCGGTGGAGTCCAAGGAGGAGAGAGTCTGACACGGTAAGTAATGGGAACAGAAGGAGAGAGCCTGTGGGAAGGAGGGAGCTGGCGGGTCTGCAGGACAGGTGACAGGTGACTGGTGACCCAGAGCCCAGGTTGGCAGGGGGTGAGGCAGGGCAGGCCCACCAAACAAGCATACCAGGGTCTGTGCGATCGGCCAGTGTGTCCATCACAGGATGCCCACGGTGGGTGCAGGGCACTTCAGGGGAGGCCTGCAGAGCAGGACAAGGCCCAGCACCCTGCCCTCTTGGCAAGGTGCTCAAGGTGTTCTCATTCAGGAGCTGGGCAGAGTAATTCAGTTCTTCCTACAACCTTTCAAGGGTACTGCAACATAGTTTGCCCCTTCCACATGG
This sequence comes from Dinomys branickii, assembly GCA_004027595.1. NCBI lineage: Eukaryota > Metazoa > Chordata > Mammalia > Rodentia > Dinomyidae > Dinomys > Dinomys branickii. The sequence goes on along the minus strand of PVLD010005256.1, from coordinate 72,088 downwards.
TATGTGATGAATCTTTACTTAAATCATTAATATTAGATATTGCATTGTAGTTTCCCAACTTTTCCTTCCATCCTACTTTCCTTCCTGCCCTCCCCTCCCTCCCTCCCTCCCTTATGTATGTATATATGTCTTTTTGAGACAGGGTCTCCATATGCAGTTCAGGCTGGCCTTGAGCTCACTTTGTTTTTTTTTTTTTTTTTGAGCTCACTTTGTAGCCCAGACTGGTCTCAAACTCGCAACAATCCTCCTGCCTCAGCCTCATGAGGGCTGGGATTACAGGCGTGCGCCACCACACCCAGCTTTCTCATTTATTAATACAGCTCATTCAATGTACTTTAAATCACATAAGAGAAAGTGTGATGAGTGAATTATCAAATGATACAACATGTCTGGCTTGAGGAGAAAATGTCTTAGGATATAGATGGCCACGCGGGGGGTGCAGCTCAGTGGTAGACCACCGGCTCGGCATGCACGAGGCCTTGGGTTTGATCTCCAGCTTCACAAAAAGAAGTAGACTGAAACATAACTGTAAGATTATACATTCATGACTTGATTTTGGAGTTCTTTTTGTTTTGGTGGTGGCGGTCCTGGGGATTGAACCCAGGCACTCACATGTGCCAGGCAAATGTTCTGCCACTGAGCCGCCTCTCCAGTCCTTGATCGTGGAATTTTTACAATTAGTACATAAAAATCAATACATCTAGTTTAACAATTCTTGTGAACAAACGTTAACTACTTTTTGAGCTAAAAATGAAAGTTCTGAACACGGTGTCTAACAGTGAGGAACAGTGAAGATATATACTTTCTAGCTGACTGCTGAGGGGACCACAGTGACTGAGCATGTGCAGTGTCCAGACACTTCTAAAATCTGTTTCCTACCAGAGAGAACTCAGCTTCCCAGGAAAATGGCTGGTGCTGACTGTGGGCAGAGACGGCAAAGGGGCCTGGACATCTGAGGACTCAAAGTCACAGATGCACCAGGAAGCTGGGGACACGGAGGCAGCAAGGAGGGGAAGACAGGACTGGGGGATGCCATCGCTGAGAATGAGGGCAAGGGGTAAATCTCTGGTGAGGGAAAGGGTACTGTGCAGCCTTGAGGGTCTCCTCCAGAGAAGACGGTGACTTCGCTGGGGAAGCCACCTGGCGCTGCGGTTTCGATCCTGAGTGTTCCCAGGAGGCCATGTGTGGGGAGGGCTCAGCCAGCCTGAGGTGCACCTTCAGGAGGTGGAACATGAGAGGCAGCAGCTTACGGAGGGGGGTGGTCACTGAGGCGCTCCCTGGGAGGAGGACCTGGAGCTGCTGGTCCTTCCTGTTTGTCTTCTGCTTCTCGGATGCCACAGACCAAGAGGCCTTGTCCAATGGGCCCTGCCACGATGGCCACAGTCATGGACAGAGATGCTGGGGCCAGGAGCCAAAACAAGCCTTCCCCACCCAAGCCCTTCATCTCATAGTCAGGGAAATAAGAGGAAGGACACTCAGTGCATTTGGCCTGCACCGCAAGTCACTTTCAAGGTCCAGGAAAAAGAGCACAGAATTCCCTTACTTGCTTTTGTTTGGGACAGTTGTGTCCTTTCCTGTCCTATCTTCGAGGACCTTCTGCGCTAAAGTCACACTTTTTAAAAGCTAAACTTAACTCATTGTTCATAATGGGAACGACCTAGTTCAGGTAAATGAAAAAGATATTGATGCTCGAGATACAGTCTAAGGGCCCTTAATATAAACATTAAAAACTCAAACACAACTCTGCTACAATGCTGTGTCAATACTCACTTCACCTTCTGAAGGGAAGGGAAGACTCTTTTTTAGCTAATAATAAATGGGTTTTCCTCAGTGTCTATCAGGATAAAGCTACTTAAAACTGGATTGAAAAACAATGACCCATAAATTACAGAGTTCAATTTCCTAGAACAATGGTTTAATTTTCTGCCTTCTTTAAGAGTAGAAGATTCAAAATGACATCTTTGGATCCTGCGGTTTGGATCCTGAATGTCAAAATCCTACTGTCAAAATAGAAGTCTGAATTTAAAAAAAGTATACCTTGGAGGAAACCAAGAATTCATAGCAACACAACCAGCTCATCTAAACACGGACATGTTCCTTAGGATAATACACCTCTTACTAAGTCACCAGACATATGTTAGTAAACACTAATGAAATGAACAGATAAGAAAAGATGACTGGGCCGGGGATAGAGCTCAGCAGCACAGCACCTGCCCGGCAAGTGCAAGGTCCTGAGCTTGATTCTCAGTACCAAAAAAAAAAGGAAGAAAAAAGAAAAGAAAAAAATGACCCTTTATCTTTATTCTTAAGTTACTCCTATTGCTACCATCTGTTGGGGACCACTACAAAGTGGCTCTGAACTGGATTTAATATTAACCAACTGGCTTTCCGTGTTTATTTGTGAGTTGTCTAAAGCTTAGGCACCTTGTCTGAAGGTGGACAGTGGACTCAGAGTAAACCTCTGTGAGTCCCTGGTCACCCAGAGGCCTGTATTGGCCTGTGAAGCTGTGACTCCTCAAAGGGTAAGATAAGACTACAGCTGAGGACATTTGGCTCCAACCCCAATTAACTACAAGGAGAATGCAGCTGTAGGCCCCACACTCCTACAGTAAATACCAACCTAAAGATAGGGTAGTTCTCCTGACTGACGTAACATACTACTTGGGAAAGTTCTCTCAAGGTCCTATGAGATTGCCACGTTTTCTTGAGAATCCTCATCCTTTGAAAACCAAATAAATACAGGCCGCCCAGAGAAGTCTCTGTCTGAACTCAGAGAATATGGAAGCTGTAAGAGAGTGAGACCCTCCTGGAGTCCTGAAGTCATTTCCATTGTCTCATTTATTTAAGCCTTCACCATCCACTCACTTGGGAGACTGTGGGCCTGATCAGCCCGCAAATACTAAGAGTTATTTGACCTGATAACCATCTGTGTTCAGACACCTACATTTCCATATTAAACTATGGGTTCTCTATAACAAGCCACACATCCCTATTTGTTCCCTATGTTAACTCAGGTTAATAAAGACACCAGAGGGGGCTGCAGATGAATGAAGTAGGTTAGTACACAAATGACTAAAATATGTTCCATCTTGAGAACTCTGTACCTCTATAGGGCAGTGATTTAAGAATGTTCACTCTATTTATTAAATTGCATTGGATGAGTAGTGTAAAGAAGAAATCGTGAAGACTTGGCACACACCAGGAGCCCAGTGGAACTGGCTTTGCATGGCTTCAGGGTGTAGCCCTCCCGCTGCCAGCTGGCCAGTTCTTAGCTGCGAGTCCTGGAGACGATCCTTCCACAGTGGCTGCGCACTCAAGCTGCCGATCAACACTGTATTCTACAAAACACTCAACAGCAGGCTGCTGCTCCTCTGAAATTTGTAATACTTTAAGCACTTTACTTAAAAAGATGTACCGTCAGTTATCTTCTGTGCCTTGTCTTATCTAACCTCATTTTTTTCTATACTTATTGGCTCAAACATTCCCAAATCTTTTGTCTGCGTACAGGGTAGGCAGAAGCTTTTGCCATGGTACTGGGTACCGTACCCACGGCCTTCACACTGAGTCACGCCCTGACCCTTCTTGTTTCCTACTTGATAGGGTCTTGATAGGTCGCTAAGTTTCCTGGGCTGGGTTAAACTGTGAGCCCTCCTGCAGGGCAGGGATGACAGCATGTGCAGGCTGCCCCCCCGGGCAGAAGTGTGCTGGCCCCAGTGCCTGCAAGGCTGGAAACCTCCCTCTCCGCCTAGACTCACGCAACCGCTGTAGCCCTGCTAGCTCTTAGGTGCAGTTTACCTTCTTTATTGCTCTTGCTTTTCTAAACCAAAATGAAATTCACCAGCTTCTGTCCCACCAGGATGATCTTCATTTTTGTCCTGCTTGCCTCAGCCTCCCAAGAGCTGGGATTACTGGTGTGTGCTACCATACCCAGCTGGCCTTACTTCTGTGCCTCATTAATTCTGGTCTAACTCAGACTGGTTTCATCTCCGTTTTGTTTACAGAAGAGAATACATACAATTAACATGTACATGTTCAGGGAGGTGATTTATCTATCCCCCACACCATGATACTCATATGCTCCTTTCACGCTGCTCACGCCTCCCTTTCCGAAACGGACTCTGCCGCCCTCCCAGCTCTTCAGGCTGATTTGGGCAAAACTCCTCCCATGCCTCCCGGACAACAGAGCAGGCGCCCTAGCCTGCAGGGAGCCAGGGCCTCCAGCAGCCTCTGGATACTTCAGTAGCAGCTGCAGACACAGGACAGGACTGAGCTGTCTGTAGCCTCAACATGACTTACTCAAAGGACATTAACGGGGCTTTACAATAGCACATGCTGTAAGCGAGAAAGGCTTTGCATCTGGTTTCTACAGTTAAAGAATTCTTCTCCAGAATTTATTCAAGTTGACATTTTCTAAGGCCTCTACATACGGACGACCACAATAACACAGAGAAACTGAGAGTGCCACCATGTAAGATGGTTAAGACTTCTTAGTTTTTGGCATAGCCCTTTTTTACGCACTAGAGGTAATGTGAACAGAATTTTAAAAACTTAAAAACAATCTATTATTTGTGGTATCTTTTATGGTGATGGCGGGGGTATCTTTTTGATGGTGAGGTATCTTTTTGATAAAGGTCCCACTATGCAGTTTAGGCTGGCCTTGAACTCACTTTGTAGCCCAGGCTGGTCTCGAACTCAAAACGATCCTTCTGCCTCAGCCTCCCAAGTGCTGAGATTACAGGTGTGTCCCACCACACCTGGCTTTATATGCAATATCTTGTATGAATCAAAAGACAAACACAATTGGAGTATTTTGGTAACTTTGAGAAACATGAAGGGGCCGGGGATACAGCTCAGTAGCACAAGCACCTGCCTGGCAAGTGCAAGGTCCTGAATTTCGATCCCTAGTACTCTTCCTACCCCCAAAAAAGAAACATGAAGTATCTTTCCACAGTGGTTGCTGGATTAACTATACTGACAGGATTACTTTGCCTAAATACATTAGACTTCAGTGATAAATAGCAACTATAAATGGCAGTTCGGGTAAATCAAACTTGTACGTACGACAGGGTCGTTTCCTTTCTTGAGACCTGCTCAAGGTCTTGGTCGGGGTCCTTGAATCCGGTGAAGTAGTAGTAGGACTTGTCCCACTTGATGGGCCTGTCGGGTGTCCGCGCAGCTTCTCTGAGAGGCTGGCAGTGCACAGTGGTGCTCAAGCTTTGGATATGTTCCACAGATAAACTGCAGGAGTTGAGAATACACAACACTGTGCTTAGCAGGTCTCTGGTGTGCAAAGTAAATCTGACTGCTCGAAATCCTAGAGAATATAATTCCCCAGACAATTAATACAGGTGATTACTTGCTTTACCTTTACAATAGTTCTGCATGCAACATTTATACAATCAAGGTCTTTCACAGCACCCCATTGCTGGGTACAGTTCATGCTACTGGAAAGTCACATGTCACATGGAAACAATTTTCCTTCTCCAAAACTCTATGAGGCTCTCTTTACCTTCATCGGTTTCTTTAATGTCACCTCCCTCTACTAGTTGTGCGCCCGTGACTAAACCCATCCTGCCCAGAGGGCAGTCAGAGTGTTTTCAGTGCTGCCCATGGACCGGTCCCCGGGGAGATGGGAAAGCTCCCTCCCAAGAGCAGATGCCCACTAACAGCATCACGCACAGACATCAAGATGGTGGCACGGTTACATGTGACACATGATGGCACCGGGACAGGTGCAGATGAGCAGGGCCAGCTGTCCAGTCTCAGTGGTCACAGAAAACCATCCCAACTGCTCTTTCTGGTTGCAAAGATCCTCTCCTCCTCGCCCACTGTGCTGCTAGCTCTGCAGTATTTTCCAGAGTGATTAAAAAATATTTAAGCCTTTGAAAGTTAGTGCTTCATCAGATCTGGGGGCTGGGTGAAGGTTCGTGTCTGAAATTGTTGGTCACTGCAGGAAAGCTGCTGCTCCTTTGCTGGTATTAGGTGAGGTTCAACCCGAGCAGACAGCATCTCAGCACCACGCCTAGCAACCCTGCTGTTGCAGCCTCTCTGGTCCCATGGGAGAAGCCCAGGCCCAAGGAGGTCAAGGGTGAAGGGCTTGAATCTGAGCTGATACCAATCCAGGTACTCTCTCCCCAACAACACACTCTTTTGCTTTTTTAAAAATTAGTTTTGACTTTTTTTTTTTTTTTTTTTTGCGGTACTGGGGAAAAATTAGTTTTGAAAATTATACAAGTACTAAGTACATGCTTATTGTAAAATTATCTACTAATTACAAATATGTATGCCTATGTGCTAAAGCAGAAGTCGTGCTAATAGACATGCACCCTCACACCTTTACCAGATGGGTCCACTGCTCACGGTGAGGTAGCCATTCTTACAAACCTAATTACTATGGTAGCTCCTGGCCACATGTGGCTGTTGGAAATTAGATGAATAAAAGGCACACTGGCTGCCTCTCCAGCAGGCCATGGTCATGTGGTATGAGTGCCTGCTGCAGTGCACCGAGAAGACACACACTGTCTTCCCTGCAGGAGGGTTTCTGGCACAGTGCTGGTCTAAGCCTTTCCTCTGTGCTTCTCCGTGTGCTGTGATATGACATATGTGTATGCGTCTACACAAACACACAGCTATTCAGTTGGAACTGCTCCTTTTTCTTTTTTTTAAGACAGGGTCTCACTATGTAGCCCAAGCTGGTCTTGCTCAGTATGCAGCCCAGGCTAGCCTCAAACTCATGGTGGTTCTCTTGCCTCAGCCTCCCAAGTGCTGGGATGACAGGCGTGCACCATCACCCGATGGGAATTGTTCCTTTTCATTCTATAAATGGCATCACTCTGGATAATACACTTTGGACTCACTTCTGTCACAGTGCTGGTGACCCTCCCACCTCTCTAGGTATCAGTCAGCCTCATTCTCTTTAGCAGCGATGGAACAGCCCCTTTAATAAATGCAGCACAGTTAACACTTCCAGTACTGGTGGACATAGAACTTGTTCTCAGTTCTTTGCTATTCCAAAGCCTGAAATGTGTTTTCCTGTCTCTGCAACTGATGACTGATACCACACTGTACATCACCCTCAGGGACACATCTGCTGTTTGCCAGATAAACTCATGGGACCCAGAAGATATAAACTAAGAAAGGCTCTTACTTGGCCCACTTGATGGAAAAGTGAGAACTACCGCGGGAGAACTGCTCTATCAGAAGTGTGATGCAGGAAAGAAAAGCCCAGACTCGGGCATGTCCTAGAGGTTGGGAATGAAGAATGCACCCTTAACACTGCTGAGCGTGGAATAAATCTGTTTCTTATCAGTTCATTAATTTTTTTTAGACAGAGTCTCACTCTGCAGTTCAGACTGGCCTTGAACCTACTATGGAGCTCAGGCTGGCCTCAAACTCACAACAACCCCCAGTGCTGGGATTACAGGTGTGTACCACCGTGCCTGGCTACTTCATTAATTATTTAATCCAGTAAGAGGGCTGCTGTACAGTGAGGACTACTTGTACCAGAATGTACATGTCCTTTACTGGTCCTTTACATTTCTAGAAGAGTAATTGCAAAATTAAATTGCAATTTTAGAGAGAGAATTCAAAGTGCATTCTAGGAAGCTTGTATGAATTTTTGTACTTAACACAGTGCAAAGATGCCATCTCACTATATTGGTCATTACTAGTAAAAAATGCAAAAATGTTATGGGCAAATATAGTATCTAATTATTTCAGCTTGTGCTTGAATACTGAGACTAACATTTTTATTGGCTCCATAAGAATTATTTCCAGAGCTGCCCATTCATAGTCTTTGCTGGTTTTGTAACGTAGTCACGGTTTTCTTCTTGGTTTATAAGAACTCTTTATATTATTGTATATATCATGTTTTCTCCCATTTCTAACAATTTTTTCTGTAACCTATTTTTGCTTAATGAGTAGTTTACAAGTTAACCATTAACTAAGAGTGCAGAATTTTTGTCTTTACTCAGAGGCAGGTATAGCTATATGCTTTGGTTTACAGAAAGATAAGTTTTAAAATTTTAACAATAAAGCTTACTTTCTCATGGGCCACCAAAAAAGAAACTATGGAGCTAAAGAAATTATTAGGTCTTTTAAGAATTTCAATGTATTAATGCACACAGTTCATGAAATTTCAGTGATGAAAATCTCTGGTAAGCATTTTACCATACTACCATCTTAATTATCAATGACAGTTTTTCACATTCCAGATATAAAACCTAAAGAAAACTTGATTTTAATTTTATAATCAGACAAAAAATGTTAAAAAATTAAATTTTAAATCTCCATCAGATTGCTGATCTTTGTCAGTGAAGGAAAAGGAAAAACTGTGTACGAGCAACACCCTAAGAGAACTGTGAGCCACGTGGGCCAAGCACTGGACACATCAGTCCTAGAACCAGCTCTGCCCGCTCTGCAGACCCAGCTCCTCTTTGACTGCATTTACATTTAACATTTGGGCTGGTAGCAGTACTGATGTAGTGTAGCTGTAAAAACGAGCCCGACTTTCCTAAATACATAAAAACTAATACAGATTGGTGATACTATTTTTATTTTAAAAACTGTAAAAGGTATAATCTGCCTCTATGAATTTTATCTGTCCTTTGGGAGGAACCCTAAGCAGACCATTATCCATATGATGTTTCTTCAACCCCTAGTCAGACCTTCACACTGAGTAACAGGATGTTTATCTCCTGAACAGCATTTACCAACGTTTGGTTTGACACTAGCAGAACAATATGTCTCACAAGACTCTCGCAGCTAAGTGGCACATTCATAATTACTCAAACAAAAATGATTCTTTATACCTTCAAACAGAATTATATCACAGAATGATAACCAGTTATTACTTATTATTTACACAATTCTTTAGTATAGCTGTTCTTTTACCAAGGGCCATGAGGTGACTTTTTGTCTGAATAATAAAGAGGAAGAGCTATTTTAGCAAGATTCTAAATCAGAGGGAGAAGGAGAAACTGTCAAAAAAAGGCGTTTGTAAACACATACCAACCCCCATGTTGAGAAGGTAGATGACGCCTGTAATCCTAACACTCTGGAAGGCTGAAGCAGGACTTAGTGAGACTCTGTCTCAAAGTTTTATTTTATTTTATTATTTCATTTTATTTATGTCTTTTTGAGACAGGGTCTTGCTATGCAGTTCAGGCTGGCCTTGAGCTCACTTTGAAGCCCAGGCTGGTCTGGAACTTGCAATGATCCTCCTGTCTCAGCCTCCCAAGTGATGGGATTACAGGCGTGCGCCACCACGCCCTGCTTAACTGTCTTAACTCACAGAAAGCACTCAGTAAATCTTATCATTATTATTTTTTGTACAGGGAATCAAACTCAGGACCTTGTGTTTGCCAGGCAGGCGTTTATGCCACCGAGCTATATCCCCAGGCCCTCAGTAAATATTTTGTTTTATTTGTTGTAAAATAAAGTTATTTCCTCAAGGATCATCAAAAAGACATTCATCTAGAGAAAGGACAGGCTCTTGGTGCTCTTCATCCAGTAAGCCCTTGGTTCTAATTGTTCGCATGCCTGCATCACGACTAAAGCGGAAGTAAAAGCACTGGAAAGAAGCTGCAAGGCCAAAGGCTATCTGCAACCCGGCACTCCCATGAACGCTTCTAAAATCTAACCAACCTTCTGCTTTCAGGCTCTCGGAGAGTCGCTGAGCCTCACTAACTCACACGGGGACACTGCCAACTCCCGGGCTGGTGAGGCTGAGGAACAGGATGCACGCTGCAGGTTCTAGAGTGCAGACCGTTAACGGTATCTGAGCTGCCACAGCGAGCACGGAAGTGTGAACTGTTACTGAAAAGCTAAAGAGTTCACACTGAAGCCGGAAGAGGACGAGTGCTTCACCTCACAGACAGTAACGTTTACAGTGTGCAGAAATGGCACATGTGCCGCCAGGAATAAAATCTAATTCGCCTGGATGACACTGTCCTTCTGTGGTCAGGGCTTCGGAGGCTTTCTGGGGAGGTCAAGCTGAGGGCACACATGCGACATGACTCTTTAAGGCGCAGACCAGAAACATGAAGCACCTACCGGAAGAGCTGAAGGGCTCCTGGCCTTCTGAGGAAGTCTGGTCCGTTTCTCGCACATAAAATGTAAGCTGAGTTGGTTTCAAAGACTTGAAGCCTGGTTTCTGGAGGTTTTCTAAGTAGACGCTTAGTCTCTTAAGAGAATTTTCATTGACTTCCTGGAAAAAATATGAATGGTATTTACACAGAAACGAGACCAAGAAAAGCAAGCAGATAGTGACCTTTTAAACGATACTGAGGATATTAAATGATTTGGAATTTTAAAATGTTGGAATTTTACAGCTCTCTTTCTCACAGTCCTAAGGATAAAACCCAGGGTGTCCTGCATGCTGGGCCAGTGCGCCACACCACAGCCCCACCCCAACTGGATCCACATCTCATAACAGGCAGGGATGACCTCTGTATGGATGAGGCAGAAAAACAATCCACCATGAGCGCTAGAAAACAAAGTCCGACACCTTTATAACCCAGAGGTGGAGAAACTTAATTCTGACCCAACAGTTCAAAATAACAAATGTCTGGTAAGTCCAGTTACACTCCTGTGCTTATATCCAGTGGCGTACTTCTATTATATAAAATGTTTTTGTATGGAAATAAAACCACCACCCAAAAAACAAATGCAATATACACAGTAAGCAAAGCCCTCACACGTGTAACTAAATGCTTTTTCACAGCAGAGTGGGTGAAGATGGTGCATTTAGTGAAATATTATGCAACCAAAAAGAGAGAACGTGATGAAGAAGACATCTGTGGACTGAGATGGGGTGATTTCAAGGATATTTTGTTTTTGAAAAAATGTCTTTAGTGAAGGAAGACATTAACAATCATGCTTCTTATCATTCCCAGTCTCTCCTCAGCACACAGCGTGGCTTGAAATTAGATATAATCATTGTGTGTTTGCTGACTATTATGTGATGGTAAGGTGGTGACTGCCAACCTGCGTGGGAATGCCTCACTTCACTGAGTTGGCGTGGTTCTGGGTGTGGAAGACCCACTTCTGGAGGACTGCTGTCAGAACCATCTAGAAGCAGAAGCGGAGGGGAGGGCTTCAATGGGTTGTCTTGGGAGGAGCTCTGGTCTTCACCTTCACCTTGGCTGCCAGTGCAGGTTCTCTGGCAGACCCCTTAGCTTCTGGCACTGACCTTTCCACCTCCTGGCAAAGACCCCTTTGTCTTCTACCCAGAATCTGTTGACCTCCTGATCTGGACTCGAATGGGACACTGCTATGGGCTCCAGGCCTTTGGGTGGATCTGCTGGGACTGATCTTTTGCACCCCTACCTCTGACTCTGGAGGGGCCATTGTAGGCCAATCTTGTAAATTTCTGTGTCCTGCCATTCAGTCTGATTCACAGCCTGTGAGGAGCTTTGCCCCAGCCCCGCAAAGTCTCGTAAACACTAATACAGAGGGTTATAGCCCCAAGAATCCCTTGAACAGGTCAGGTACATTTTCTGCCAATGAGAAGGGTGTTTTAGATACATGTTTCTATTTTTGCCCCAAAGATACAAAGGTGCTGAAGCTCTCTCCTGAAGCTACCAGTAAGGGTTATGTACACAAAGCAGATAGGAACTGGGTGAAGCTGAGGCTTCTCAGTAAACATTATATTCAGCTTTGATTTTTAAAACCTGTATGTTTTGTACACTTTGGAATTAAAGAGGATGGCCGGGACTCACCGGTGGCACACGCCTGTAATCCCAGCACTCGGGAGGCTGAGACAGAAGGATCCTTGTGAGTTTGAGACCAGCCTGGGCTACAAAGTGAGCTCAAGGCCAGCCTGAACTACATAGCAGCAGCCTCTCTCAAAAAGACCAAACAAAACAAAACAAAAACCAACTGGGCACCGGTGTGGGGACAGAGCCTGTGCCTCAGAGGCCAAGGTCTCAGTCCAGCCCCTGTGGGGCAGTGTGCTCAGAAGTGGGAGGGAGCTGCTGACAGCAGTGGGGCCACTTCAAGGAGGAGAAAGAGGCACCGAGCCTCAGACATGGGGCGGGGCTGCGGGGAGGAAAGCACTGAACCAACTGCCACAGTGCGAGGAGGAGAGGGACTGTGGGAAGGAGGGTGGTGGCAGTTTGCTACAGGCAGTCTGGACAGCCTCCTCATGTGTGACACTGGGAGAAAGCAGGGACCGCAGTGGCCAGCCAGCTGCAGCGAGGAAGCTCTTGGCTCAGATGCGGGCAGCAGCACCAAGGTTTGGCCCAGAGCAGGCAGGCGACACAGAGCAGACAGGGCCAGGGTCCATCTGAACCCACTGGGGCACACTGGGCCTGGGGCCAGGCCCAGGCCCAGGCCCAGACCCACAGCAGGTGCAGTGACCCTTGAGGACTCGTGCTGGGAGAGCCCCTGGATGCTGTGAGGATTCGGACAGTAGGGGAGGCAGAGGGAAAAGCAGCAGGGAGTGGAGGGCCAAGCCCAGCGCAAGGCCCTGTGGTCACTGCAGTGCAGGGATGTCAGACGCTTCCTGCCCCATAGGCTGTGCGAACACACGGGAGAGGCTGCCAGCTGGGACGCTCATACCAGCCCTGGTACCATGGTCTCCCTGGGTTCACTGAGGGTCAGTCACACACATCCCATATCCACCGCAGCCCAGGGCTCAGGGTAGGAAAACAGGTATTCACCACAAGGCACATTATCAGCATAATCAGGCTCTGCTGACAGTTCTGATCACTCTTTTTGAAAACCTCCGTATTAGTCCACATTTGCAGAGACATTACCTTTGCCGCGGGCAGTTGGCACATGTACATCTTAATTATTTTCCATCTTAATTATTTTCCTTTCCCTCCCCTCCCTCTACCTGTTCGTCCCCTTCCCATTATAGTTCTTTTTTGAGGGGTTGAGACACGGTCTCACTATGTAGCAGACTGGCCTTGAACTATTAGCCCATGCTGGCCTCAAACTCAGTGGTCCTCCTGCTTTAGCCACCTGAGCGCTGGGATTAGACTTGTGCCACTACACTCGGGTCTATAGTTCAGTCTGTAGGCAGGACATTCTGATCCCCTGGGGCCAATCACAGGCCAGCAGAGACACCAAACCTTTGTCTGGAATTGCAGGGTTAAAGCAACCCAAGCTGACTGGTTCACCCTTGGCAACAAACAGGAGTTCAAATGAGAAAGCTACACTGGGGGCTGTGGGTACAGCTCAGCCGTGAGACCCTGGGTTCAAATCCCAGCACTACAAAAAACAAACAAACAAATATACAAAACATAAAAAAAGAAGAAAACGTGATTTCTAACACTCTTGAGTTTACATGACAATTTTATTGCCTATATAAATTATAACAGCTTTCATTAAAAAAGTTGTATTATAAATTTCTGATACTTTGAATTTTTACTAATTTGAAAATTTACTAATTTGAGAGTCAGTGTTTTCTACATTTCACATCAGTTCAAAGTACTGATCACATGACCATAGCATCATAGCCCAGACTCACAGGGCGCTGTGTTATATCTGATGAAAAGTAAAACTAAACATGACGGACGCTTACCCTTTCTCTGGGGTGCTGCCCGAAGAAGTCGGGGTGCACGGCAAAGTAGAAAGGCCTCAAGGCATGGATGGCCTCTGCTCCCGACAAGGCTCGAGAGTAGTGGAACCAGTGCGGGTGGATCTGCGCCAGACAGAACCTTGTAAAAAGAGGTGGCTGATTATTCTCAGTCTCAGGAACACACATTCTCAATGATGAAGCAACCATCAAGTTAAAAGTACTCCGCAGGGAAAACACTGGAGGAGCAAAACAGAAATTTTGCTGTCTTTCAAAATCTACTAGGTTTTAGAAACAGCCGTTCTACATTTTTCTAATGCCACAGGAAGTATTAAGCACCAGTAACATTTCTTCTCCACAATCCACTGAAAAATAATAGCCGGCTTCACTGCAAACGGAGAGTTTTCTTCATGAAGTACACAGTGTTTTTGTTTTGGCCCCCAATGAAAACCAAAACCCAAAGCTTACCTCCTCAAAGGCCTCAGGTGGCGAAACATTGCTGAATATGTACGTATGTCAACTTCCAGGCACTCATCAATTGCTTAAAAAGCTAAGCAGATACCACAAATGAGTAAGTGCAATTTGCAATTAAAAATACATTACCCTTTACAGTTCCATGTCCCAAAGTGAAATACTTAGGTATTAATTTAACAAAGTTTGTACAAAATCTAGATAAGAAAAACCACAAAACTTTGATAAAAGAAATCAAAGAACTAATTAAGTGCCGAGAAACAGCCCATGTTCCTGGATAAGAGTCAACACTGTCACAAGGTCAGTTTTCTTCAACTTGGTCCATAGATTCAACACAATCCTTATCAGTGTCTGTGACAGCTAAACTGGACTGTCAGCTTGATAGGCTTGTGAGCTGCCCACAGGACTAGCAAGGCATGCTTCTGGGTATCTCTGTGGGCAGGCAGCCCACCAGGGGCGGGACCTCGGGCACTGTACCTGTTCCCTCACTCTGGCGCGATTTCCCTGCTCTGCTTTCCAGTCGCCATGAGCTACACAGCTTTGCTCCGCCAGGCCCTTCTGCTATAACGTGTCTGCCTTGGAGCCAGCCAAGCACGGACTGAGTAGCCCGAAACTGTTGATCAAATAAACCTCTCCTCCTTAGTCACGTGTGTTGGGGACCTGGCTCATATCTCACAGAGTTATTTTGTGGATACTGATAAACAGATTCTCAGGTTTATAGGGGCAAGAGATCTAGAGTGGCCAACTTAATGTTGAAGACACTGGGAACACTGAAACTACCTGACTTTAAGACTGACCCTAAAGCTACAGTAATCAGGGCAGTGTGGTGTGGCCAGAAAAGAGAAGGTAACTGGAAAGAAACTGAGATGACCTTCGGTGTGAAGGGGACTTTTCAGATAGGATACCAAAGGCATCCTTCGTGCAAGAAAGAATCAATGCCTTGGACACTAGGTGTTATAACTTCTGCTCTGTGAAAGATATGAGGAAAACAAGGGGAAAAGCCACACACTTGGAGCAAAACACACATCTGGTAAAGGACTGTTATTCACAATGGACAACAAACTCTGCCACTCAACAAGAAAACAAACCAATTAAAAAATGGACAAAAGGGCCAGGGAGATAGCTCAGTGGTGCAAGCGCCTGCCTGACAAGCGCAAGGTCGTGAGTTTGATTCCCAGTACAAAAACAACAACAACAACAAAAAGACAAAAGCCTGCACAGACACCAAGAAGAAAACATAGAACACAGACAGCAAATAATCACATGGAAAGATGTTTAAAGTCAGGCATGGTGGCGCATGCCTGTAATCCCAGCACTTGAGAGGCTGAGGCAGGAGGATCATTGAGAGTTTGAGACCAGCCTGGGCTACAAAGTGGGCTCAAGGCCAGCCTGAACTGCATAGCAAGACCCTGTCTCAAAAAGACAAAAGAAAGAAAGAAAAAAAAAAAGATGTTTAGCCTTGATGGCACCGGGAACTGAAAATTAATCAGATAATACCCCCAGCTGACAGAATGAGCCTGACCCAAACCCCAGATATGGGCAATACTGCATGGTGCCAAGGGTGTGGGGTAAAGGAATGCTTTTCACTGTGGGCAAGGACGCCAAGTGCCACAGCTGGGCAGCTTTTGACAAGCCAGACACACAGTAACAACCCCACCCAGCAACCGTGCTCCTTGGCACTAACCAAGAGAACTGCCACGCAGGTCCACGCGGGAACATGCATAACATGTTTACAGTAGCTTTATTCAAAATCTGGAAGTAAAAGTGTGTCCTTCAGCCAGTGAGTGGATAAACTACGGGACATTCAGAGAACAGGTGATTCCAACTATACGACATTCATGGAAAGGCAGAGGCAGTAAAAGGGTTGGTGGTTGCCGAGGGTCGGGCAGGGAGGCATGAACATTCAGAGTCCAGGGTTTTAGGGCAGCAAAACTATGCTCATGAAACTGCAGTGGTGGAAACTTGTGCTGCACACCACTGACAGTGATCTCTTTGGTGTAGACACCAGGTGACAAGGACGTGTTAATGTGGGATCATTGGGGGGCACCGGTACCACCTGGGGCAGCCTGCAGACAGCAAGGTAGGCGTGTAGTAGGCAGGGGTATGCGGGTACTCTTACTTTCTGCTTAATCTAGCTGTGAACCTAAAGTTACTCTCAAAATCAGTTTTATCTCTAAAGAGTCAAGCAGAGAAAAAGGGGGAAGAGATTTGAAAGCACATGAATTTTTCTATGTTAGAGCTTTAGCAAGAAATTCAAGTGTATTGCAGTTTCTGTCAACTGGCCAATAATGGCTGTCAGTAGGTGGCAGGGTATTAAGGGTTTTGTTTTTTTTTCTCAGTCCCTGGTTTATTTATAAAGAACATATGAAATATATTCTTTTTAAAAAATCAAACTTTTTTTTAGCATACAAATGACAGAAAATGAGCCTGGCAGGAAATGAGTACATGAAGGAGTGAGTTATGATTTCAGGCCTCTAACCCAGGAAGGGTCTCAGGACAGTCCTGGACTGTGGTCCCAGTCTGTTCACTTATTTTTGCAGTGCTCAGCACTGGTGCATCCTGGGCAAGTGCTCTCCCCAACCTTCCTTTTTTCATTTTACTAAGAAAATTTATGTCATCTAACTGCATAGATTTTTTGTTATTGCTGTCTTTTTGAGGTAGGGTCTCATTAGTCAGTTCAGGCTGGCCTTGAGCTTACTTTGCAGCTCAAGGCTGGCCGCAAACTCACAGCACAGAGGTCCTCCTGCCTCAGCCTCCACCTCCCGAGTGCTGGGATTGCAGGTGTGCACCATCACGCCCCGCTTAACTGCACAGATTGTAATGAATGAGCTCAGTTTAGAGCAGGAAGATTGACTGGCTGTCATTAGACAGCAAATCTGTAGACACCGATGCTGGTCTTCCCAGTCAGCATCCTTAGAAACTGGCCCATCCTTCCTTCCTCCCCCTCACCCAGGGCTGGGGTTGCACCCAGGGCCTCCCTCATGCTAAATCAGTGCTATGCTATGGAGTTACACCCTTAGGCCTCTTTCATGATGTTCAGAGTGGAACACAGAGCATCTCGCACATACAACAGAATTCCATAGCATGTTGTAGAATCATTTCTATCAAAAATAACCAAAGAAAAATTTAAAATTCTGTAAAGCACTGGTCTTCAGTCATCCAGAAAAATTAGTTCATTTGCTATCTGTCATGTAATCATAAGGTATTGTTATGGTTCATATCTAGAGGGCTCCTTGAAGAGACATGTGCTCAGAAGTGGGGCTTCTGGGTGGTGGCTGGATCACGGGTGTGTGTGATGCTGGGTTAGTCCACTGACAGGGTTAGCATAATTCGAGGGTTGGATGATGGGCTTGCAGAAGAGGGAAGATGCACCGAGTGGCTTGAACCACTGGTGGTACAAATGGATATAACCACTTTTATTAGTGTTTTCACTAGTAATAAACTAGTAATATTGGGTGTCTGGGACTGTCACGCATGTATCACTGGCGGTTCAAGCTGCCTGGCACTGAGACACATAAATTACAGCTCTGCATGAACCTGTTAACGCTTGGAAATGTGGCAACAGATTCTCACATGTTTGTATTTTCAAAGTCTGAGGTATTAAATCATTGAGTCATGGTCTCCAAATTTTTAGAAATAGGGTAGCATAGGGTGAAAAGTGTTTCCCCTGCCCCCCAATTTTATCAGCCCACGTTTGCAGTCAGGGTGATCATACTCTGTGGACACTGGCGCACATGTGTGACATACCGCAATTCTTTCTTCACCGCGGTCCCTGCCTCACCTCCTCCCTCCCACTGTCACTTGATCCCCTTCCCACCTGAGAAAGAGCTGTTTCCTATTATCTTTTATTTTGCTCTGTATTTATATTCTGGCTTTCTCACATAAGAGAAATCATGCAGCTGGGTGTGGTGGTGCACGCCTGTAATCCCAGCACTTGGGAGGCTGAGGCAGGAGGATTGTTGCAAGTTCAAGACCAGCCTGGGCTACAAAGTGGGCTCAAGGCCAGCTTGAACTGCATAGCGAGACCCTGTCTCAAAAAGACCAAAAAAAAGGGAGAAATCATGCAATAGTTAAGCTTCTGTGTCTGATTTATTTCACTTGACACTATGGTCTCAAGGTGCACTCATTTTCCTACAAATGACTCAAGATTTTCCTACATTATGGGGTAGTAGTCTTCCACTGTGTATAAATATTACACTGACAGGTGTTTCCTGTGTTTGTGTGTGTGTGTGTGTACATGTGTGTCCTGGGCACTGAACCCAGGGCCTTCACACTAAGCTACATTCCCCAGGCCTTAAATTTTTTTTCTTTTACACTTTTTGAGACAGGGTCTTGCTAAGTCATTAAGTTGCTCAGGCTGGATTTGAGATCCCTTATTTTCGCCTCTCAGTTTGCTGTGATGACAGGATGACAACAACGCCTGGCTCTTCTGGCTTTTTTTTGTAAGTGATTTCCTACTTCACGAGGGTCAGAGAATGAGAATATGGGTCTGTATGGTCTAACAGGTAACCAGCCACTGGGTGCTGCTCAATACAGTACTGCAGATGGGGTTGATCCAAACTGAGATGTGTTAAGTGTTATGTACACACTGGACTTTGAAGACTGAATACAAGGAACACAAAGTAGCTCCTAATTTTATATTGTTAAAGCTGAGATGAATGATTAAGCTTAATTTCACCTCTTGAGACAGGGTCTCATTACGTTGCAAGGCTGCCCTTGACCTCCTGCTTCAGCCTTCTGAGTAGCTGGGATTGTAGGCATCCACTACCTCATCCTTTTACTTTTTCATAAGTAAATACAGCTGGGAGTGTAGCTCAATGGTGAAGGGTTTGCTCAGCACGTACAAGGCTGAGCTCAGCCCCCAGTACGATCTGCCCACCCCCACACATGAAACACAGCCTAGTTTTAACTGTGTTCTGCAATTTACTATTAGAAAACTGAACTACTTGAAGCTCACATTCCTTTCCATTGGACCGTGCTGACCTCAGCCAGTGTGAGGCAAAGACCACTGATGCTGATATGACACAGAAAGGCTGCGTGATGGTGGTGGGGAGAACCTTGTTCCCCATCCACTGGGCACTGTGGTGCTTCAGAGCAGCTGCTTATCTCCAAGTTTCTTTAAAGGGAAAAAGCTCATGGGCAAGTGGTGGTGGGGGGGAAGGTGTTATATTCTCTTGCACTTTTTCTCAGCATGTTCATGATTTCAAATGAACAGCAGTGAACTTTCTACAATTAGAACAGCTTTAATGGTATGTGAAGACCTTAAGGAAAACCAACCAACCAATCCCGTAGTTCCTTCCTTGGATTTAAGAAGTCAGCATCTAGTGACTTGAAGTGTTACATTATCCACTGCCGCAAACAGCCTGGGAGCCTGAATGCAGTTGAAAAAGCTAGAGATTCCTAAATGCTTTTTTAAAATACTGAATTAAGCAGGGTGTGGTGCTGCATGTTGAGTCTAAATCAGAGGTCAACATGGGCTACATAGTGAGTGCCAGCCTGAATAACACAGTGAGACCCTGTCTCCAAAAATATCACCAACAAAAAACTGAATTGACATGGCTACTGCTAGATTAAAAAAACCACAAAAAAACAAATTAATTTTGGTGAAACACGGATTGACTCATATTTATAGGAAGATGCCTATAGACAAAAGATATTTCACTTTGCTATCTACACAATCAAATTATTGTTCTAAGATACTTGTGGTCCTGAGTCTCGGTGTGCAGTGTTTTTCTTAAGAGCTCCTGTAGGACTGGGTTCTGAAGACAGACAGGAAAGCTGTGATCTGATCAGGCTCCAGTTTTGGAAAAGAAAAAAGGGATAATTGTTGATAAAAAGAAACCTTTAGGTAAAGTTTCTATTTTCTATTATGAAAATATAAACCACTCTGCATCTGGGGCTCTTAAGTTCACTCAAGTCTGCCAACCACTACTTTACGGGAACAGGATTCTGGGGCGTCTGAACCTTAGACTCTAAATACAAATTTAGGGAAAGGTCTTTAGAGATACAGTGAAATGCTGAAAATTAAATGTGGATTTAAAATTGTTGCTTGCATTAGACTAGTTCCTTGCTGCCTGTATGGTTTACCCACTATTTTTTTTTTTTTTTTTTGCTTTTTGAGACACGTTCTCACTATGTAGTTCAGTTTGACCTCAAACTTTTGGCTACCTCCTGCCTCAGCCTCCCAGCAGTGTAGTGATTACAAGCGTGAGCCACCACACCCAGCTTGGTTTACCTACTTTTGAGATTTGAAAAAATGAAACTCCAGGTGGAGACGATGTTTGAGCCCAGCACAGTTGCCTGGGTTTTTTTTGGTACTGGAAATCGAACTCAGGACCGCAGGCTTGCCAGGCAGGCACTGTGCTGCTGAGCTACAACCCTGGTGATGGTTGCCTGCTTTTGCACATGGCACAGCTCTGGACTTGGTCCTCAGCTTTGCAAGACCGAGAAGCCAATTTTATCACTTCAGACAGAAAATAAGCAGGTCCTGGGAAAATCAAATCATAAGTCTGATAACCAGAACGTGAACCTTCTAATCTACTCGGAAAATACAACTGCTAAGAAGACCTCAAAGTTCACATTTGATGTTCTCCTTCAGGATTCCCACACAGAAAGTTCAATCACCGTCAGCAGATGCGAAAAACTGCTTTCCAGCAAGCTCTCAACGCTTGGAGCGTCCACACCCAAGGGGGCCCTGGGCCTCCCAAATTCCTATAGGAGCAGCTCCTGTTCAAGCCCGTTACCCTTCCACTCGGCAAAGCCCGCAGGCCTGCCACAAACCGCCTAAGAGCCCACACCGTCTTCTCTGAAGAGCCTTCACACAGGATCAAGTGTATAAATAATTACTGGCAGGCACCAGCGGGCAGGTGACAGCAGGCCACCGGTTCCTCATGGGGCACCCCGACACCAGTCCCAGGTCCTGCTGAAAGCACTTGGAACAGAAAACCTTGGACATAACTCTAGGCCTGAACACTTGAGAGCGAAGAGCCGCAGGCCGAAAAGGGCTAGAACTCAGGAAAGCCAAGCGCACAGGTGAGCGCCTGCCAGGCTGCCCCGGGCGAGGGCGGGCGTCCCCGCGGGCTGGGGAAGGGGACAGCTAACCCGTTTCCTAGAGCCTCCTGGGTCTTTTCTAAAAATAAAGCTTCTAATTTTAATCTAAATTCTGTACTGGGGCTTTAAACACCCTGTGCGGTTTTAAACCAAATTTGGTGGAAAGGCAGCTACGCCGATGAAAAAATCCAAATTCTGGAATAGTCCGAAAAAGGAAGCATTCTGTGTTTCTTTGCAGGCTCAGAGCAGAGCCTAATGCTGCCTGGAGCGGGACCGGAGCGGGAGCGGGACCGGGACGGTGCCCTGCTGTCTGCTCCCCAGCGCCTCGGAGTCCGCTCCCGGGCGCCCCGCTCCCGCTGTCCGTTCCCCGCCCCCGGCGCCTGCTGCAGGCCGGCGAGGGGCGCACGAGCAAGCCCCCGGTTACATAAATGAGGCCCGTCGAACCCACTTCCGAGCTCTCGCGGCCACATTCGCACCCTCCTCGCATCCCGCCAGTCACAGGCTGGGAAGCGCCACACATGACCAGTCGTCGCGCCCCGCGTACCCCACGCCCACAAGTGCGCACCGAGCTTCCATCCCCGCATCCCCGACTCCAGAGGTCCACCCGCCAGCGCCTTACAGTTCTCGCCGGGGTCCGCGAAGGTTTCGTCCCGGAGCCAGAGCGCCTGCGCAGGCAGCCGCAGGCCCGCCTCCTCCCCTGCCCCGCCCCCGAACCCTGCCTGCCCGCACGTCTCCACCCCGGGCCAGAGGGAGTGAGCGTACGCCGGACTCTCATTGGCTGGAGTGCAGTCGGAGGCGCGGACAGCCCTTGACCTTGCCCCTCCCAGAGGACATCAGCATGGGGACTACCTCTGATTGGGCGGCAGATGGCAGTTGGCCGAGGCTGACGACCGAGCGCGCGACGCAGGAGCGCATGCGCAGACCGTGCTGCCCTCCGCCTGGCCGCGGGAGGGACTCGTTGGTGTCCTGGTTCCAACGTCCGACGGACTCCTAGTCTTCTTGCGGGGGCTGCTGCCCACTCTGGCTCGCGTTCTTATCTTGGCGCTACCGCCTCATTCAGTGTTTAGTGTGAAGCGCTGTGCTCCGTCGGCGTACGCGTTTTAGTTTTGTTTCACCCCTGTAGCCTTGATTTCCTGCAGAAACCGGGCAGATCGGGGGCGGCCGTTTGCACCTTCCTTCCCCTGGGCACTGCCGTCAGAGGTGAACGGGACGCGCTTTTCCAGCCCGAGCCTCGCGACCTCGGGTTCAAAGCCAGTCCTATCGCCGGGACCCAGCCGCCCGAGTGCCGCTCCACTAAAATCCCCCTGCGTCCTCGCATGGCGGTCAGCGGCGCTGGGCCCTCGGCTGCCTCCCCGGCCCGGTCTCCCGGGTCTTCCGCACCAGCGCCCCACCGCCCGACGCCTCGCAGCCAAACGGCTCCCCAGGCGCCCGTTTAAGTTTCCTCTTGTGAGAGGACTGTAGACTCACCCCAAGGATGCTGACCTTACCTCAAACCCAACCCCATAATCGGAGCACTTGTAGTGCCTTATTCAGACCGTTCTTCCTCTAGATGATTTTATGATTTAAAGCGGGCTGGCGGGGGGGGGTGTCCCGGGTCACAGATGGGTGCAAGTCCGTGGTCTGTTAGGAACCAGCAGACAAAGCTGTCAGGAGGCAAGCAAAACTTGATCTGTACTTAGAGCTGCTCCCGCCCGTAGCATTGCTGCCTGAGCTCGGCATCCTCTCAAATGTCAGATCAGCCAGGGGTTAAATTCAAAGAGGAAAGCAATCGCCACTCGAGGGACTCCATGCCTAGTGCCCTCAGGTGGAGCTGAGGTGGTGATGTTAGCACTTAGGAGCCGCTGCAAAAACATATCAGCAGAGAAGCCATGTGCTTGCTGACCTAGATCTGAGTGCAGGCGTCAAGCTGCATCTAGTGATGAGCTTTTGTGGCAAGGAAGTTGATGTACATCATTTGTACGGGTGCATCTGGTACAGGCTTTAAGTGAGAATCTGACACTTGAGCTCATGCATGGCCTACTCATTTTACTTACCACCTCTGTCCACACCTCTTTCCCACACTGCATACTTGTCTCAGTCTCGTTTTTATAAGCCCACAAGCTAATCCTAGCCAAAATGCCTAAAAACAAATGTCACTAGTGGGGTTCTTTGAAAAGAGGAAAAGGCTCAGCGATGACACAGAAGACTCTAAGATACCAACAAAAAGGAAAATGCATTTAAAAGGAAATACCAAGACTCCTGTTTGAATTATGGGTTCATGTTAGCAGACGACTCACTGTCCAAGCCTGCTTTGTGTATAATATATGGTGACCAGCTGTCCAACAAAACCATGAAATCTCCAAACAATCCTTATTTAGCGGTTTTTTTTTTTCCGGTACCGGGGATGGAACTCAGGACCTTGCGCTTGCCAGGCAAACGCTTATGCCACTGAGCTATACCCCCAGCCCCCTTTAGTGGTATTTTTTGAAGAAAAGTTTTAGTCATATCCAATGTATCATAAATCACAAATTTGCAAAAGTTCAGAGAGTATCTTAGATACACTAAAGGAAAACTGCTGTGAAGGTAATTTAAATGTTTTTGGTTAACGATTAGAGGGTACCCTGGAATTTCGGTGCTCCAGTTGTCTCAGTATTACTTTACTGTTCTTGATTACAGATGCAGAATAGTTTTAAAAACTGAACTGAGTACACAATAAACCCATCTGATATCCCTAAAGGTTTTTTCCTGAAAAATACTATTATTTGCTTAAAGATTTTCCCTCTTACAAAATGCTGCATAATATTCAGTTTCTAATTTTTTTCATTGTATTTTAGAATAAAAAGGGCTTTATCACACAGTACCCAGCTTCTCCTATAGTGAAAACATAATTTGAAAAATTTTCAGTGTAAATGAAACTATGAACTACATATACCAGTAAGAATCTTTGTTGCTTGAAAACTCTTAGTCATGAAGTACAACTCAATATAGTGAAAACAGTTTTTATTTTCAACAATGATTACTTGAATTTTAAAAAAAACTTTATTAACTAACGATGGTTACTGAAAAGCCACACCTTTCCGGCCCACTTCATATTCTCTTTCAGCCACTTCAGGGCAGAACAGTGTTCCAAACTGTAAACCTGTTCCTTATTAACATTGACAGTCATGTGCTTAATAAAAAGCTTTGGGTCCGATATTCGAGCAGCCAAAATTAACCTTTTGACTGCAGCTTGATAATCATCCTTGTTCCAAGATTTGTTTTCTTCACATCTATAAAGCAAACACCTCACAAAGTCAGAAATTCTAAAAAGCAGCAATTGATTTCTTCAAGAGTCACTTATTGATTCAAAACTATGACAGTCTTCTCACTCTATTCTTTTAGAAGTGGCTTTCAAATGTTTTGAACCATGACCCACAGTAGAAGGGCATTTTATATCATGACCCAGCAACACAGCTTTATGTGTAAAAGAAGAACTAATGTTCCATAAAGCAAGACTTACCCTGGTGGTGAGGTACTCTATTTCCTATTGTCTTTCACTTTTAATAATGCTGGTTGGAATACACTAAAATGGTTTCATCATAAGACAGGCTGCAAATAACAGTTTGAAAATGATCTAAAATACAACTAATTATATGTTTATTTGCAAAGAATGACTATACAGCTACTCATTATACTGTATAAATATTCTATGCAATGAATTTTGAAATTATTAACAACATGCTAGTTTTATCTTGACAGTGGCTTAGATAGAAGCAAAAATTTAATATGTACCTAATGTGGTAACAGAAACTCTGTAGCTATATGCCTCTATTACATTTCTGGATATTTTCTTCAGTCCTGCCTAGTTAAAGGTGATTCACTGAGTGCTAGGATGTACTTTTCTCATAGTTTTTCTATCAGATCCATTTGCCACAAATTGTGATTGTGTTTACTTGCATGTATATACATTATAGCAGCCTTTCCTCTGGGCTAGGGAATGGGAAGTACTTAGAACAGAGATGGGGCTTTTCTGATAGGCATCAGTTTATCCCTGGCATTTGTGCTTCCTGCTCTCGGTACCCCTGGCACAGCACGTTCTGAGTACGATCTGGGCTATGCTACTACCAATGTGTGGCCCACTGGGTCGGGTGTGTAAGTTGCACAGGAACCAGTGTTAAAAGAGACGAAACAGCAGCAGGTGCTTTTCCTGCATCCTCAGTTAGAAAGGGTGCTCTGGGCATGTGCCAACTGTGTGCAGTGTTTGAGAGTCTAAAGATGAACAAAATTCTCATGGAGATTCATGTAATAAAAGGCTCAGCATACTAAGAGGAAACATACTGCCTTGGATAAAATTAAAGATCTAGGCATGTCACTCTTAGGCACCAGGGTTACACAACACCCTAAATTCAACAACAAACAGAAGTTGCCCATGTACCAGCACTGGAAAGCTGTAACAGTGGACGCCTCATGTCCCAACAGAAAGCCCTCTGAGAGCTCTAAGAAAAAAGCTAATTTTAGTGGGATTTAAACAAAAATGTAATAAAGTTCCCTCTCATGAAGGAGTCTTGCTTCTTAGGCTAGCTCACACCAAACTGTTGCAGACTAAGTGACTCCTACAATTACCACAGAATTGCCAAAGTGACAATACTCCACCTTGTAGGTTTCAGGAGGGTTTTTGAGGAACACTATCTATCCCTTGTTCCAATTTCAAGGATGTTTACAGTGAACAACCTTGAAAGGTGGTTTTTCCTTGGGGAGCAGAAGGCAGCTTTGCTCACAGCCTTAGAACGCAGACAGCATCTCCCTGCTGAATGCCAGATGGGTGTGCTTCTTACCCACTAACATGATTCAGGTCCTTTCTCTTCTCCTGTGACAACCCACTGTGTGGGCAGGCATCTGGAGGGGCCATCTGTGGGCCTTAGAAGCAAGAATGATCAATGCAACTATGCAGCTATATGCTGTATGCTGTGTGCCAGTTACAGCCCTTTGTTCCACACAGGAGCCTTGCATCTTAGGCTAGCTTGCACCAAAATGCTGCAGGCTAACTTGTAGCTTGCAAGTAGGGCAGAATTTCAGACCCTTCACAGTTATTTCTTGACATAGGTCACAAATGCACTCTACTGTTTCTCTCTTGAGTTAGTCTGGAAAAGTTACCTATACCTAACAAATTAGAAGATATTCAGGCACTGAGGTTTCCTGCCAAGGCATCTGAGTGAGTCATCTAGGGAAGGGGTTCTCCAAACCCAGTCACACCACCATGCATGTGACCACAGCTCCTGACATTCTGACCCCATCATGAAGAAGTTGGAACCACGTAAAAGACCCTGAGCCAGAACCATCCAGCTAAACTGTTTTGAAGTGTCTGATGCAAAGAAATGAAGAGAATGTTTGCTGCTCCAAGCCATTGGATTTGAAGTAACCTACTCAATGGTATCAGATAACTAAGACAGAACAGAGTTTAATCTGATGATATTGTTGGTTAACACCAGTAAACTGAAGCAAAATCACAACCAAGAAGCTCTGAAATAAGAGTCACAGGAGATCCTTCCTGATATTACAGGCTCCTGGATAAGACTAACAATGAATCACAGGTGTAGGAGTCAAAATTCTGGGACTTTAAAACAAATGAAAAAAAAATGAGTTGAAAAGGTGTAATGTCGGTCATACCTACATTATAATTTTTATGCATGCATAACAACATCTTAAAATGTAGAAGATCAGCTGAAGGCTTTATTCAACAGTATTCTGGACTGAACTTAATAAACTATCATACATTTCTCTTTTAGATCTGGTCTTTATAGAATTTTTTGCGAGTGACCAAAAAGATAGTGACTTTTAGGTATGAAAGAAAGGTTATCTAAGTACCCAAAGACCCGTTTCTTTGAATGTCTACCAAGACCTCTGAAGTCACTAATATGTTTGCTGAGTGCTAGTGACTGTGTGTGTGGGGGGCAGAGGTGCTGGGATCAAATCCAGGGCTGGTGCATGCTAAGTGTGTGCTTGATCACTGAGCTGCATCTCTAGCCCCTTGTTTTGGTTTTAAGCCTCAAACAGGCCTAATTCTCTTTTGTTTTTCTCTTTTTAGCTTTTTGAGACAGGGTTTTGCTATGTAGTTCAGGTTGGCCTTGAATTTATGGTGATCCTCCTGCCTTAGCCTCCCAAGTGCTGGGATTACAGGCTCATGACACCATGCTTGGCAGGCCTAATTCTTTGTCAATTTAATGTTAATGAAGTTTGTAACATACATACACAATGGATATTAATGTATAAATCTGTAAAACATTTATATTCTAGAGCAAGTGTGGAAAGCCACAACTCACATTCAGAATGCAAATAAAGTTTTATCAACTAACCTTTTCAAAACTATCTGTAGCACCTGTGTAGAAGTTCCCGGACTCTGAATACTACTAGCATTAGATACCAGGAAGATTTCAATAGCTAAAAGCATTTCAATCTCAGATAAGTAACAAGGAATCAGTAGAAGTTTTCGGTATAAATTTCCCTCCAACGGTGGGTAGCAACCCAGGGAAAGAGCACCTGAAAATTAAATAATACATCAATTTGACTAAAACTCCAACCTAGACTTTCAAAATATCAAAATATGCATAGTGATACTGACTTACAGAGTTATTCTTCACCCAAGAGTTATTATACAAATTATATGGTGGTGAGTTTATTCTTTTTTTTTTTTTTTTTTTTTTTTCAGTACTGAGGGTTCACCCAAGGGTGCTTTACCACTAAACTATAACCTGGAATAGCTAGGATTACTGGGTTACAGGTGTGTGCCATCACACCTGGCTCTGAGTCTAGCTGACATTACTCTTTCTAAAATTCTTTTAAAATAATAAAGTGATAATTTTAAAAAATACTCTGAAAAAGGACTTTTGAGTTTCATGGTGGCAAATTTCCACTTATTTCAAGCCATAGTAAATACATCATTAATTTCAGAATAATTAAAAAACCAGACTAGCTAATTAGGTTTCATTTTAATGGGATTTAGTGTAATAGCTACTTTATATTATTTTTATTATATATATTATATATATATTTATATTTATTATATATATTATATGTCACATAATTATTGTATTTTCTTTTTTTTTAGTGTTTTAAAGTACACTTATTTCTAGTGCCATTATGGTCTATGCAATACTTAGCATTCTGAATGTGAGCCTGATAGTCTGCTAAACACTCAGATGTAAAGTACGTTTCCATTCTGTAGTGGTCAGTACCCTGTAGCTATACTTGCCAATTCACATCCTAAAACTTCCCCTTTCAAGAGAAGAGAGTTTTAAATTGCTTAGATGCTTTTTAGGAGTTCTAAGTATGGAAAACCTCTTTAAAACTCCCAGAATATCAAGCTGTACATAGGCAACATTACAGTGTGATATTTTGCCAAAGTGAATACATCTGTATGTAGAATCTGTTTAATATGTTTTAAGTTTTTTAAGAACTATTCTAATGTGGATTCTAACTTCTAGTCCTTGGAAGTTTACCATGTTGTCAGGTATCTGTACTAAACACTTCATTTTAACCTGACAATTTACTACCTCCAAAATTGGGTGGCATTGCTCCCATGTTATAGATGTGATTGTAAGACATTCAAAGGTTTTTTATTGCAAATGTTAAGCTGTGTCTGAACATAAATCAAAATGATGTTCCAATAATATATATATATGTATGTATGTGTATACACACATACATACATTTTTTTTTTTGCACCAGGAATTGAACTCTCAGCCCCCAATAGTATTTTAATGTGAGCACTGAGGTGTTTTGAAGACTTCAATGGCTAAAAATTACTTAGCCTGGTTTTACAATTCATGTACCTTATCAAAAAACTAAGCAGACTCTAACCCCTCACCTCACTTGCCTAATTCTCCTAAGTACAGTGCACATGCAGTAAGGTGCACACAAAGGAAAACTGCTGACGCAAAAGGCCCAGAGTTATACACAGGCACAAGTGCTTTAGGGTATGGCTAAAAACATCTTTAAAAGTCATTATTATTGGGGATGAAGCACTTAAGGGGGAATGATGAGTGACTACTTATGGGCACGGGGTTTCTTGCTGGAATAACAAAAATATTCTAAAATTGTGCTACAGATTATACAACTTTGTAAATATACCCAAACCACTGTAATGTGTAATTTAAATGGTGAACTGTATGGTATTTGAAAATATTCCAATAAAGCTGTTAATAAATTTTAAAGTAACTGTTTAGCTGCTTTAATATAATATTCTATTTTAAACTAAAATATAGAAATGTCTTTCATAGGTTTTTCAGGTTTATACTTTGTTCAGATAGCATATTAATACCTCTGATGGCATGTCATCCTAGTTTCATTATTATTTGGAAAATAACCTTCCCGTAACTTCAGTTCTGAAAGCTAAAATGAGAAGCACAGCAGGTAACACACACATGTCCACGCAGAGTGCACAAGCACAGGTGTGGTTCCCAGTAGTCTCTAGCACACGGGGTAAAGGGCTGGAACACGAATCTGACTGAAAGCAGGTACTGTGGACACATAATCCTAACTTTCTTTTAAACGTTTTTTGTTATCTTCTTCTACAAAAATAGTTTCAAAAAATTTCAATATACTTTATGTAACGACTCAGCACACACAGGTACGTATGTTACTGAAATAAGAATTCTATCGAGTATTTAACCTTACCGCCTGTAATAAACCGTAATACTTTCTTTCCCTTCTCACTGTGGGATTAAACATTACCGCCTGCTAAAGTGATTACAGCGGGAGCCTGAGAAGCTCGCTCAGGCAGAAGCGGCTTGGACCTTTGACACATCTGGCTCGGGAGACAGGTCACGGACATACAGACGTTTGTTATAGACACGACTGCGACAGAAGTGAAAATTTAAGACAAATTATGTATGAAGGCAGAAAAAATTATTTCCTAGGTCTAGATTTCACATGGAATTACTTTAGAATTAAAATACCTTTGAGGTGGCCGAGACCAAGAAAGCACTGGTTTTCTAGGCTTATTTGAGAGGAATAGCTGCGAACAGACTGATGCGGTCCTAGCAGCTGCGAGAAACATTGCTTGTGCCACAGGCCATAGTGACAGGGCGCCTCAGCATCTCGTCACTGCCTGCCGTGGCGTACTCTAAGTTTCAAGGACCCAGGATACGGCAGGGATAAATGAAATGTGCACTACTCTCAACTGTTTAACTCCTATATTATTTATAATGTCAAAATGGCCCAAATTCTGTCATTTACTTCCTTTGCTTACCTCTAGCAGACAGGCCAATGTGCAAAGAAATAAAGATACAACAACTGCAAACAAGAAATAACAAGGTTCTAAAGAACAGATCTGTTCAGACCTCTGAATATATACGAAGCACATCCAGTCTATCACAAGACCACCACGGAGTGCTGATTATTCACTTGGGGACCCCTTGGTAGAGAAGAAACCTCCTTTAATTTGCCATTTTTATAAACTTTTATTTTCTCAGATTTAAAAATGTGATCTTAAATATTATAGATGGACCCTAATTAGAAAATAAAACTAAACATGATATATCAAATTTAAAAATTCTAAATAGAACTTACTTTTGTAGTGGGTTCTGGCTTTGAGCCATAAGCAGCTCCTTCCTAAAGAAGTAATTAATCTTCTCAGAAAGGAAAAATCAATAGGGATGTTCTTAGAAACCATGAATTCTGCCACCGAGGATGACATGCCAAGACTGTTGCTTTCTATACAGGCATCTAAGAGCTTGTTGAAAAGCAGGCTAGGCTGTGAAACCTCCACAGTTTCTGAAATGAAAAGAATTGGTACCATTAGAGTGACCAATCTTAGTCTCTCAGACTTCTCCTATACCTTTTCCCCTTGGGACTTTCTTACCCGCGATAGGAGTCATAGTCACTAAAACGCAATTTTCCTACATATAACTGAAGTAAGAGACAGACAAGCATGTGACAAAAGCAAACGTGCTTGTTCCTCTGTGATGGGGAGTGTGCAAAGCAGCCTGACAAAGGTCTTCAGAGGCGGAGTGAGCCCTGTGAACTTGGTCCCCACCTGGGACTGGACCTGCACTGTCTGGAGTGACTTCACCACTCTGTGTAATGACAGCTCAGACCTCATGTTTATCTTTCTTGTGACTACAAAAATACATCTACCCTCTTTAAGTATCCATTCTCAGATAAATACCCTTTAATGGGTATTTCCTTTTCTTTAGTTATTCTTAGAGGAAAGAGAAGTTGAATTTTGGAGACTTCCAGCTCTCTATTCCCGCTATTCAGCTGGGCCTGTGACCTAGACCCTAGGTCTTTATCACATCAGGGTCTTTGAGCGGTGTGGGCCTCCACAGCAATTACTCCCTTTACCTTCAGTCTCACTCTCACTGGAGGAGCCCGCCCAAAACACTAAATTTGTTATATCACTCCCTAGTTTCCAGACCCCAGGGGCCCCTTGGCACAGAAGAAACCTCCTTTAATTTGCCATTTTTAAGATCTTCCAAAATCTGGCCTGACCACTATCTGTTCAGTCTCCCTCTGACTCTTTGTCAACAACATAGCGTCCATTAGGGGCTGCAAGACAGCAGCTAGTGAGTGAGGCTAAGGTAAAATATAACTGAAGGAGCTCCCCATCTAGGAGAAGCCGATAACACTGCAACACAGCAGCTCTGTGGAATACATGGAAAAAAGAAGACGTCTGGAGGAGGCCTCAGAACAGTGGTGGTGAGCCTCCTAGAGCTTCCAGCGCTAACACGCTCCCAGTGTGGTACACGGGCCATAGTTTCACTGCCACTGGCCTAGGAGGAGCACTTTCGTCCTCCCTGGGACCCATCCCTCAGCTTACTCTTGACCTGAAGGCTTCGCTGGGGGACTCCCTCTGCCTAACCACCCACGACCTCACTTTCACCTTGGCAAGTTCAACTACCACTGCCAGTGGTGGCACTGTGTCATGAACTGCGTGCCTTTACTCCAAGTGTATCTATGTTCCAAGATAATGTAAACTACATTCTGTATTTACGTAGTGATAAAAGAAAAGGTATTCTTCATTATTCCAATGCTATGAATTCTTTAAGAAGCAAAGCTTGCTGGGGACACGTAAGCACACTGCAGATGACACAGGGAAAGAGGAACGATGAGAATGTTGTTAGGCACTGCTAACAAGCAGCCTGGAGATAAGCACTGCAGACTTCTGAAACCATAGGAAAGCATATCTGATCTGCAGAGAACACATTTTATAGACAACTTCATTAAAAAATATGCTGGAATATAAAACTCAACCAAAATAGGTGGAAATCAGTTTCTTATTAATAGCTAAACACCAGGCGGACAAAAGCTAATTAGGCTAGATTTTTAAAAACCATACCTTGAGAATTCTGAAAGCCTGGTAGATTCTGCAAAACTTCAAATGCCTGTCTGTAAAGGCTCTTGGCTAAGGTCTCATGTGCAATTGTGCACAGCAAATTATGTCGGTGAAGCACATCCAGTCTATCACAAGGCCACCACGGAGTGCTGATTATCCACTCGGATTCTTCCAAGAAAGAAAACACAGGACGCTTTATACCCCGAAAGTCATACTTAATAACAAATATTTAAAGATACCTTTTGCAGAATGTGGCAGA
Organism: Dinomys branickii; assembly: GCA_004027595.1. Taxonomy (NCBI): domain Eukaryota; kingdom Metazoa; phylum Chordata; class Mammalia; order Rodentia; family Dinomyidae; genus Dinomys; species Dinomys branickii. Next base: position 39,496 of record PVLD010005256.1, on the reverse strand, counting down.
ATGAAATGTGCGCACTCAAGAGTTCCAAGCTATCAGGATGCAGTGGCGGCCTCACCCTGCGGAGTAAAGTAGCTGCTTTCTTACACTTTTTATTAATTCTTCATTCTTCTAGGTATGGAAAGTTATTAATTCTAAAATCAATATTTTTATATAAGAAAAATATCTAGATTATGAACTATTATTGTGTGGACAGGTTCAACAATTTTACAATAAAGAATACATAATTCAGTGAGTTCTTGGTACTACTGAGGGACAGCTTCTCTCTCCAGTCTCTTTAGTTTTAAAACAATTTCTGATAGGAAATGTTTGACAGGTACAGATTAACATATGTAAGTTATAAAACTATAAGGTTGTAGTACAGAATGCTAAGGTGCTAAAATGTTCAGTCACTGTACACAGACTGAGACACTCCTGAACACCAGCCAGCTCCCATTTGGGTGTTCTTTCTCAACTATGCTAAGCACGTGAGTAACCCTTTCTCTGTGATCTTACCAGCATGGTGAATATAAAAAGTACCAAAGAAAGACGGGATAGTGTCAAAACAAGCTTCACAAACCCAGCAGGCATGCCTGCGACCTCAGCTACTCAGGAAGTCAGCACTGGCCTGGCAAGTTCGAAGCCAGCCTGGGCAACTTAGTGAGGTCCTATCTTAAAATAAATCTTTTAAAATTTTTTTTCTGTTTTTTTTTTTTCTTTTTTCTTTTTGAGACAGGGTCTTGCTAGGCAGTTCAGGCTGGCCTTCAGCTCACTTTGTAGTTCAGGCTAGTCTCGAACTCGCAACAATCCTCCTGCCTCAGCCACCTAAATGCTGGGATTACAGGTGTGCGCCACCACGCCCGGCTTAAAATAAAACTTTTAAAGAAGGCTGGCAATATAGCTCGATAGTAGACTGCTTGCCTTGCATGTATGAGGTCCTGGGTTTAGCCCCCAATATTGCCAAAAGAACCCCAAACAATAAAAACCCTCAAAAAAAAATCCTAGTGTAGAATTAGTAAACAAAAATAAATATACATTTAAAATTTTTGACAGACATTTTGCTAAAAAGTCCCTAATGGCAGCATTTCAGCAAATGTGCATTTCTTTATACCCTCACAAAAAGTATACTACCAAGCTTTGGTCTTTGATAGTCTGGTAGGTTCAGAATGGTGTTTTGTAATTTTAATGTATATTTTTCTTTTTATGAATCAGGATTAACCTCACTCAGTACATGTGCGATTGACCCATTTTCCTTCTAATGAGCTGTTGACTGGAAAACCCTTTGAAGAACATGTATATTCTGAGGACACCAAACACTTCTGTGGGGCCTTGTTTTAAAAAAATAAAATTTTACTTATGGAAATTACTTTCTAATGAAATTGTCACTGCGAAGAAGGAATATGATATTTACAACTGACAGAATTTAAAACATAATCTCAAAACTGAAACATCAAAATTAAATCTCACGTCTCACCCCACATGACTCCCACAAACTGTCTCCACTGTCTAGTCTGAGAGGGGGGCTCTTCCAGAGATGCGTGGGCACAAGAGTCCTAACGCAAGATGAGCTCTGAGTCTGTTTTTATCACCATGGCCCCTTCCCATTTCTTGCCACATCTCTTCTGTCTCACACAGCATGTGAGATCTGGCTTGCATTAATTTCTAATTTTGTATCCTCGTTACTCTTCCTACTTAGGAATGCTCCTGGCTATGTCCCTAAGTTGAAGAAAATCTTCTCCACCAAGCTTTTGATCCTATTGTCTACTCAAGCCCTGTATTCCATAAATCCTCAGTAGTGAACAAATATGAGGGGTTATACACTGTGGATATATAATATATATACTTGTGTGTATAGGACATGGGTGCTAGCTAACCTGTTATGTGAACTCTTTGCTTTACTCATAGAAATACTTACCTTCCCATCTACACGGAGGTTCCTGAGCATTCTTCACTCTTATCCTATGTAACCAAATAAAACCAGATAGTCCAAGCAGCCAAGCCTAGCATTTTACCTGGTACGCAGGGACAAAACTGCGCTCTCTCAGTTTGTATTTATCACATATCAAACTAACTCGAGTTGCTGCTGCTGGCTTAATTTCACTGTCATCTCTGCCACATGGATCACCTTCCTAGGGAAATGCACTTCATGGGGAAGCTACTTCTGTCAACATATGTGATGACAGTTTATGCAGAGTGCAGTCGGGATCTTATACAGCTGAGGCCCAGGCTTCTGTTGGGGTTTGCATCTGACCTGCACTCCTTGTTATGTCATTCCAGGAAAGCTGCTTAATATTGCTGACATTTTAAAACCATAAAATGGGGACTATAATAGTCCCCAAAGCAGTCTCTCTATGAAGATTAACCAAGATAATCCAGGTAAAACCTTTAGCATGGTGCTTATAAGCTCATAGCAGGAAACTAGGTTCATATACTTCTTTTCTCATTAGCAAACGTTTGGAGCACATCATGCATACACCGTGAGCAGGTGGTACATGTACACGACGTATCTTTTTACACCCCCCATCTCTTCGTCTCCTTCCCATCTGCCAAAGATCTCATTTCTTATTGTCTATCATTATTTTGCTCTTTGACTTATTTAAATGTTGTATTTCTCATATAAGAGAAATCATACTATTTTTAAGCTTATGTGTCTGATTTCATTTAACATAATGGATTCAAGGTGTGTCCATTTTCCTACAAATGAGTCATTCAAGTTTACGGCGGAGCAGTGCTCCACTGTGTAGGAACACCACATGTGATTTATCCGTTCATCTGCTGATGGACATAGAGGCTGCTTCCAAGATTTAGCTATTTTGAATTGTGTTGCTCTGAATGTGGGCGTGCATGGATCCCTGTAAGTGATCACTTTAACTCTTTTGGGAAGACACCTAGAAGGAGGCTGCTTGTTAAAAGTCACCTTAATCGAGCCCTGGATGCTGCCTGGTTGCCTAGCAATGGCCAGGATGCTAAGCTATGGAGCTGGTAGAGAGTAGGGAGCTTCAAACCAGGGATTATTTGGAAAAAACACTGGATCGTGGAGCTGCTGAACCACCTCACCAGCGTCCTCCTCTTTGTTTGGCCTCCAAAACCAAGAGAATATTTAATCTCTCTATTGGAACGTCTGAGAATTGCAGAAGTCACTGGTGTCGCATTTCCTGTCTTCCTGGATAGCTCTAACATCGCGGCCATGTTTGACATGATGGACCCTCGGGCTAAGGCACCACATCACTTGTGCAGTAGAAAGAAGCCCTGAAGAACCTAGGTCTGTGTACTGCAGATGAAGTCTTTCATGAGGATGAACATGTAATAACTCTGGATAAATTCAGGGATGAAGTGAACAGGAGGACTTGGAAAATATGGAAGGCATTTTGGTAACACCATAAATCCAAAACTCATAAATGATTCTGTAAAGTTACAAAAAAACAGTTCACCAGAACAATCTTTTCTACACACAGGTTCACTAGGGTTCACTATGAACCTAGATCATTATGTAGACAAAAATTTAGAACAAGTTTAACAGGTGACTTTATGCTTTCATATATCAGAACTTACCCCTCAGGACCCAAATGGCACCTTCTAGGCTTCCACTTTTGAGAAAAATTTCTGCTGCAATGTTCATAATTTGACATCTTGGTGCTAACTTCGCCGGCCCTGTGAGTCCTTTTAAACTTGTAAAATGTATTTTTAACTCATACAGCTTGTCTAAGACCTTCTTTCCCTAGAGTGAAAACAAGGAACACTAACTGGATACTAGCTGTTACAGTTGGAGACAGGCAGGCATCGCAGGCAGAGGCAGCACTCTGGCTTAGTCACTGTCCTGCACTGGTGTTTCCAAACTACCCAGGCTGTCCCGGACACCTGCCTGCCAGCCCCATGGGTGGAGAGGATGACTCTTTCTCCCCAGCCTCCTCCCAGTTCCACCACTGGCCCTTCTCAGCATTGCTGCTCAGCAGCTCAGAGCCTGGGCTACCTCTCAACCTTTCACCTGACAAAAGGGGCTCCTGCTTCCTGTGGAAAAGCACTGTTTTTATTCTTCTGCTGTTGACCAACCTGAGGTCTAGGAGGGAGAGATGGTACAAATAAAGACCACTTGTTACAAATTTAGATAAAGAATGATAGTGAAAAAGGATAAAATTACTGGTTGAAAATAGGTTTTGCTTCAAGAAACGTTTTCACAAGTTCTACATGAAGAGACCACTGGCTTGGATGTCAGAAACTAGATGTATGTGTAGTAATACCAGCAGTTGTATTTTACTGTAAGCAGAGTTGGCACTTGACTTCACAGGTCCCCGTGGGTCCTCTGCACATTCTTTCTGGTTGTTACTGACTCTGCTGGCTGCAACATGGCAGGCTGCAGTGTGGCTGGGCCTGTGGGCATCAGCATGCACACCTTCCTTTCACACCCCATGCTATTCTGGGTCAGGTACTCATCATGTTGTCAAAGTCTTTCACAATCTGACGATATAAATGTGTGCATTTTTCAAAAAATATTTTTAATTTCAATGATTTCCCTTTTACTCCTGTGGAGCCTCCAGCGTGCTAAGTGCTCTACCACTGAGCTACACCCTCAGGCCACTGTTTTTCTACGATGCTCAAAAAGGAATAGGCATCAAATAAAAATTATACTAAGTAAGGTCATAAAAGTACTTTTTCTAAATAAGAGAACTAAAATTTTTAATATAGACAAAAATTCATCGACCTCCTAATATCTTAAGAAACAATAACCAAGTTGCTTGTCACTTGCTGCCTTCTGCCTGCCCTGCTCTGACATGGACTGTTTCTCCTCTGCCATGTGCCCCTGCTTTGGAGCCAGCTGATTATGGACTGAACCACTACACAATGTGGCCAAATAAACCTTTTTCTTTTTTTAAAAAAAAGAAAAAAAGTAATAACTAAGTTAAAACATACTCTAAAGTATCAGCAAAACATACTGAGTTTTAGAACAGGGTCTTCTTCGGCAGTAGTCCTGGTTTCCTTATAGGCCTAGGAAGCAAATGCTACGGCCCCCTGAAGTTGGATGTGAGTGCTGGGATGCAGACACCTCACTCCCCCATTGGCCTACCACAGAGAAGAGATCTCCTGGGGCCTTCTATATAGCTGGGCTGGGTTTAAAGGTATTTTTTATTCCTTAAATTTTATATTTATATAAGTGATATACCTTAAATGTTATCAAACACAGATTCAATTACAAAATTACCCCTTTATAACAGCTAGCAAGTAACAAAAGCTATACTTCAATAGTTAATTCAGGAGTGATCACCCTCTAGGTAACTCCACTCCTCTGGCACTTCCTCCCTAGTTTGGGTTTTCCTACCCTCTATTGGACTCTACTGAGTCCTCTGCTCCACTTTAGGGAAACCTAAACAACAGAAATACAGTATGTTCTTGAGTCATAAGACTTTCTATAGCAAGCTAAATCTCAAAAAGTCAGACATCAAGATGTATGGTATATACAGTATCCAAGCACACTGTAAGAGGTACTTTTTCAGAAGTTTTGTTACTTGTGAATAAGCTGAGTTCACCTTAAGAAACGTGTCTTGAACTCTTCAAAAATTATAGTGCTACTGACAGGAGTTGGCAAAGTAAGTTATAAGCTGAAAATTGCTTCAAGTAAGTATGACGTCCAGCCCAGCCTCCTAAGTATTCCCTACATGGAGATGTTAGATAATAACCAGTCTCATGCTACCTGCTTCCATTTGCTCAGGACACTCTTTAGACTGGCTCTCATTCTATTGCCTCAAATGATTATTAGCAAGCTCCTAATTTGCAGGGTTAACCTATGTTCTTAAGACTAACACCAAGCCAAGCCAAAACCCAAACCCAAACCCAAACCCAACCCAACCCACCCCAAACCCCAAAACCTTAAAGAAGTACCTTGGACCATTGCAACAGCTTATGATAGAAGTACATAGCACTGATTCCAATTCTTCCCAGCAAAGTTTTATCTACTTCGCTGTTCTGTGGATCTTTGATAACTGAAAAACAGGAAGCGTATGGAAGAAAATGGAATGGATAGTCACAATGATAGAAAAGGCAAATTAACATGGGGTTATTAGTACAGTACTACCACAAGGACTGCAAACTATGTGTGAGCAAATGCTGACCCCAGGATTCAAACCAAGCCTACACCCTGCTTTTGTACATCCTGAGAGCTAATGATGGCTTTTATTTTTATTATTAAAATTTTATTTTAAAAATAAAAGGAAAATATATTAACAGATATTCATTTACAAAATAGCATAATACAAATAATGCACAGTTACAAAGTGGTAGGAAATTAATAATGATTGCTGTATTATGCATTGATATTGTCAAAGTGGTTTCTCAGCAAATAGAGACATGCATATTTGTCAAACAAATAATCATTAACTGTTTCAGTAAAGCAATCGAAGACAGTAGTACCGCTGTTAGCTATCCTGTATATACATACATACATAATTTCCCCTTCTTTCCCTTCTCTTTTTCCACACCCCAGTTACCTCTTACTTTTGAGCAATTTCCTTTCATTTCACAATGTCTATCATACCTCCTAGTTTTTATTCACTCTTTCAGGTTCTTACACTAGTGAGACAATATGTTGCTTACATATGCAGGTCTTGATTTATTTCACTTATGAGTATGGTCTCTATTTGTGGCCATTTACCTATAAAAGCCTCAAGTTTATCTATCTTCATAGCTGAGTAATATTTCATTATATAAAAGTTGTTATTTGTAAAAGGTCATTTTAAAAATAGAGAATATGTCATAGAGACTGTATATGTATACAGAGTGGCTAAAACATTTACTAGCTGGCCTTTTATAAAGTTTGCTAAACCCTTTTGAGAAAGACTGTGCAGTGGAAAACTCACTTTAAACAATCTCAAAACTATATGACCTGCACTGACTAGTGAAGACAGCAGTGACTGTAGTGGTTCAAATATTCAGATGCTCCAGGATAATCTGCCAGCAATAGCCTTACCAATATCAATGAAAAGGTAATAATATGAAATATTTAACACTAAAACACCAATTCTTGCCCTTTTATCATTACAATTCAACTTAATAAGTACATGATAAGATTCGTAGGGAGGAAATGGAACATCTGAAACCTGCAACATTAATTTATCTTCAAATGGAAAACTATGCTGAGCTTTATGCTCCTGTTAAGAACACTGTGCCTTCTAAATACATAATAGTTGGCTCAAAATAGTGACATTTTACCTGTCTCAGCAAATTCACAAAAAGGAACACCTGGTCTTTCTTCTTTGTAGTCTTTTGTGAGTGTTTCAGCAACACAAGCACAAAATCTTTGGAAATCTGCAAATTGTTCACAGTCCATTTTTACATTAATGTATAAATTTCCCAATTTGGTCCAGTCACCTTTTTCTTTACAATTCTATATAAATTGTTAAAAAAAAAAGAAAAGAAAAAAGAGTAAAAAAGGAGAACTGTTATTTATGCATATGTATGGGCCAGGCACATGAAGGCATTAAATACATCAAGATTAATAAAACAAACTCTGCATATCTTATAAACTCACTGACAAGTGTCATGCCAGTAACAGTGCTGAACTTCACCTTTGTGACTATGGCAAAGGGTTCACAAAGCCCAGACAGGCATGTACATTTAAGTGATTGAAAAGCACTTAGTGACATCACTCTCCTATCCAAACCGGACAGGGGAGGCAGAGTTATGGAAGGCAGGAGGACCAGCAGCATGATATGTATGGACTCTATAGCAATGTGTTATTTTATTACTTTTAGAGACTGCATTTTACTGTTCTCTGGCCAATTATGACTTGGGGCCTAGATGTCATATTGGACATTACCTTTCTACAGAAGAGGTTACAGAGCAAATTTTAGTAAACTATCTTCCTGCTGTTTTCTATTATAGTTGAGAAATAATTTTCATGCCAACTAAAAACCTGAGGGATAAAAAGATTAAAACTAAACCAGATGTGTCCAACCTGCAGCCCAGGCATTGGTCATGTCTGTGTCATGAGAAAAAAAAGATTTGTTACATATGTACATTAGCTGTACTACCAATGTGGCCCAAAATAATTCCTCGCTACTCAACAGAGTGCAGGCAAGCCACGCACATCTAACCGCAGGAATTAAGAGCACACCTAGTATGAAGTGTCAGTCTGACAGGACCCCAAATGCCCTTGTTTCCTCCTCTCCATGCCTGGATGCACAGTGGAGCTTGCTTTCCCTGTTTTACACCCTGCGGTTACCGTGATGAGCAAGCCAGATTCCCTGTGCACTGTGCCAATCTGCCCAGGCACAAGGAAAAACACTAAACTTTTGGATTATTACTCTATCTTAACTTGAAAACTAGCACTTATTTTTTATAATAGTTCAGAATTCTACAAATTAAAATGTTTGCATTTCAAAATATATTTTTTTATTTAAAATAAAAGTACAAAAACATATTGACAAACAGACACCAATTAGCATAAAAATAGTACAATCACAACTAATCTATAGACAAGATGATATGATCTCAACAGTGGTTATTGCTTTATCCATTGATATCTTCGAAGTGTAAATATATAAACCCATATACAGACATGCAAATTTAGTCAGACAATCCTCTCAACAATAGAAAAAACACAAATGCATTTCAAAATATTAACTTGTTAAAAAAACTTCTTTTCCTCAAGTATTTTCTTTAACAGCTACATTTCTAAAACTTTTCTTTAAGTGAGGTTGTCGTTCAAACATTTCCTGTCATTACTGACTTTCAGAGACCCTTGCAACTTACTTATAAGATAAATGTCATACCTCTACTTCACTCAAGGCTGAGTCTAAATCATGCTTCCAGTTCTTTGTGAACTGCCCCATCTGTAACCTTTAAGGATAAAAAGGATGCATTATACTTAGGTTCGCTCCCAGAAGAGTCTCATTGCTCCTAAGTGGTGCTATAGTTTATACTCAAGAGACCTGAGAAATCTGAATGCCTAGAGTGTGCCTTAACAATGCTTTAGAGGGCCAGGGATGTAGCTCAGTGGTGCTGCACTTGCCTGGCAAGTGTGAGGTACTGAGTTCAGACTCCTGGTACCAAAAACCAAATAAAATTAAATTAAAAAGAAAAAGAAATGCCTTTGAGTGGAAGAAAACAACAACTATATAGATGGTTTTCTTCCTCAAACCACAGGCAAAAACAAGAATGAAAAGGCGAATTCCACATGAGACCACACCTCTCGCACAGTGTATCAGAATGACGAACCTTACAGTGTGACTATGGAGGACAACAGAGATCAGCGCCCGGGCCGTGACCCCTTCCAGCCATAGGCCACGCTCACTGCTCCTCAGGGCTGTGTGACAGAACAAGCGGAAAAGCCGGCAGGCCAATGAACAGGACCTGGGGAAGCAACTGATGAGGGAAGTACCAGAAGGGTCACACAGTGCCTTTATACTGATGTTAAGACTGAGCTCACACTAGGTGTGAAATGCTGGAAAAGGGAGGGGAGGCTGAGTAGATTAGATACAAACAACACGGAAGAAACTTTAAACATCTGTGTGATTTAAAAAAGGAAATCTTTGAAATGCGCAGCTTTTGGGAAAAGACAAAAATCAAAGCAGCAGCTCTGGTAGGACAACTTCCTGAACCCCTTTCATGAAGCAAGTGCAACACCTGACATACTAGACAACAGGACAAAGGAACAGAACTTCAAAGCACTCACAAGTATCACTTGCAAATGATGATGCAACAAAAGAAATAAAATACTATGGGACAGAACCCAACACCACACTAAGAAAATAAACCACCATGACCGGGGGTATTTGTTTTAGTTTAATTTAGTTACCTAAATTCTGTATTAGAAAATCCATCAATATCTTATGCAACAGTAATAGGAAAAATTACGATTAACTTTGTAAGTACTAAAAGTCTTGATAAAAATTTAACAATTAAAAAAAAAACCCAAATGGTAATATGTACATGTAACTACTCCCAAGATGATTATAAACTGGGTGAATTGCAAACAAAAAATAAATAACTTGTGTACCCTGCAAAGCCACATAAACAGAAAAACTTAATAAAAATTTTTGATTTAAAAAAATTCAACAATTCATGACAAAACCCTAACATAGGTGCTGAAGGACTTTTTTTTTGTCTTTCTGAGGCAGGGTCTCGCTATACAGTTCAGGCTGGCCTTGAGCTCGCTTTGCAACCCAAGCTGGTCTCAAACTCTCAAGAATCTACCACGCCCGGCCCCTAAAGGATCTTTCCTTAGAAACAATTACATTTACATGCTGGCTGTTCAACTTGTGCTGGAGACATGAAGCAGTGCAGTCAGACAGACAAGTCTTTTAGAGATTTGCTAGGAGAAGTTCTATCTGTAGAAGCTATAACAGCATAGCTAGAAAATGTCAGAGATTCCAGAGTGAGACTAACTCAAATATTAATGACTTCAGAGTATGGGAGTAGAATATAGTATTACACACAATGGGCTGGGGATATAGCTCAGTGGTACAGTGCCTGCCTGGCAAGCACAAGGTTCTGAGTTTGATTCCCAGTACAAAATACACACACACACACACACACACACACACACACACACACACACACACAGAGTCAGTCTAAAGAGTATGTAATGGTATAGAAAACCTCACAATAGCACCAAAAATATTAAATATTTATATGAGAATTATAATACACTTCTGAAAAACCTCACAATAGCACCAAAAATATTAAATATTTATGAGAATTATAATACACTTCTGAAAAACCTGTAAGCCTGAAAAGATATTCCTTGTTCTTGAATAGAATGACACATCATAAATGTTAATTTTCACAAAACTCATTCATAAATGTAATATGATTACAATAAAAATACCAACAAGTTACTATATGGGGTTAGGAAGTTGGTATTAAATATATGGAAAAAGGAGCTGGGGATATAGCTCAGTGGAATAAGCGCCTGCCTAGCAAGCGCAGGGTCCTGAGTTCAATCCCCAGTACCGCAAAAAAAAAAAAAAATATGGAAAAAGATTCACATAAGATCCAGAAAATAACACTGAAAAAGTAAAACTGACAGAGGAGTAGCCCTACCAAATATTAAAATAAACTATTAAAGCCTCTATAGCTGCAACAGTGTGGTACTAGTGCAGGGACAGGCCCGTGGGATAACATCAAAGGGTAGAAACAGACCAGGTACGTAAGACATTTGATATCTCAGATGGAGGTGTCCTTGCAAGTCACTGGAAGTAAACATGGACTTTTACACGTTGGATGACCATTTAGAAAAGGTAAATGTAGATCTGTTTCTCACAGTGCACCTAAGAATAGACTCCAAACAGAGGAGGAATCCAACTGTAACAATGAAACTGTATGAGTAGTAGAAGGGACTGTGATTTTTTTCCTTGAAATTACAACACAAAATCCAGAGGCAACAAAAAACAGCTCAAAACTAACAGCAATAAAAAAGGATTGAAACATTAGGCTGAATACAAATAGAAGTTTTTGCATGGCAAAAAGCACCACAAAATCAAAATAACTGATAAGATAGAAAAAACTGTAACATATGTATAGCACTGACAAAGGCCTAACATTTGTATTATAAATCTCAAAGATTAAGGAACCAAGAACCCAAAAGAGGGGAAAAATAAGACAAAATCAGACAACTCACACAAAGATATAAAAATAACCCTCAAATGTGTAAGAAAAGTTTCAGACTCATTCTTTCTCCACCAATACCACACTGTGCTACACAGCAAGTCTAACCTCAAGTTGTTTTAGTTATTCTAGTTCTTTTACCTTTGAATATAAATGTTAGAATAAGCTTTTTATTTTTTTTTGCGGTACTAGGGATTGAACTCAGGACCTTGTGCTTGCCAGGCAAGCACTTATTCCACTGAGCTATATCCCCAGTCCAGAATAAGCTTTTAATACATACAGAAATCCCTGCTACATTCAGATATGAAATAATATTAAACCAATGGATTACTTTTGGGAGCATTTACATCTTTATAATGATTAGTCTCTCAATTCATTAGTGCATAGCTCCATTTATTTGACCTTTTGGTGTCTTCTGCAAGCATTTTGTAACTTCTGGCACATGAATTATATATTGTTAAATTTTTAGGTATTTCATTTTTTTGAGTCCTCATAAATAGTGCTGTGTTTTAAAACCTGGCTTCCCCACTTCACTACTAGTGTATAGAAACATGACTGCTTTTGTGTGTTAATATTTATTCTGCTACCTTGCTATACCCATTTATTAGTTTTAGGACTACTCTTGGTAGATTCTGGGCTTTAATTTCTTTTGCTCTTATATCTTGAGGTAGGAGCTTAGAATACTTAGTGCTACAGATTACTCTCTCTGTATGTACTGCTTTAACTGTGTCTGCAAAACTGCAATGTTTCATTTTTACTCAGTTGTAAGTTCAGTTTTGAGACTTCCTTTTCATCCACAGATATATAGAAGTATTGTACGTTATTTAATTTCTAAGCACTGGGAGATTTTCCATTTATTCTTCATTGTTTTACAGTGTTGATTGCATCAAGGTGAGATAATGCAATCTGTATAAATTCTTTTAGATTTTTTTTAAGGTTTGCCTTATTTTTCAGCATATAGGTCTCACTTGGGGAATGTTCCATAGGTGCTTGAAAAGAATGTATATTCTATTTTGGGGTGGAAAATTCTGTAAATGTCTGTAAGATCCCATTAACAAATGGTGGTGGTATTTATCTTGTGATTTCCTAGTATTTCTCTCAGTTGCCAGGAGGGATGTCTTAGTTCTTCCTCCTCTGTAATGACAGATCTGTTTTTCTTTTCAGTTATGTCACTTGGCTCCATGTATACTGAAGCTCTGTTGTTTGGTGTGCACACATTTATGATTACTGTCTTCTGGGTGTACTGGCCATTTTCTAAGTAGATAGTCTTCCTGTCCCTGGTAATTTTCCTTACTATGACATCTACTTTATTTGCTATTTATATGAGCCACTTGGGTCCTTTTAAAAACTAATGTGTTGTGATATATTGCTTTCCTTCTTTGGTTTTTAATCTCCCTTTGGAGGAGAATGTATTTCCTGCAGAGGGCACAGAATTCCCCTCCAACTGCTGTCCTGTAAAGGCTGCACTTAGAACATTTCACCGGCAATATATCTTGGACATCACTCTAAATCAGTTCATAGAGGGGTTCCCCATTCCTCTCCTTTATCTCTGAAGTATAGTACTCCACTGTGTACAGATACCATATATTATTTATCTAGTGCATCGGCATTTAGGTGATCTCTGATATTATGCAATTATAAATGATGCTCTTTTGAATAATCTTTGGTATATGGATTTTTATATCAATAGAAGTATATCAGGGTACATTCCTAGAAATGGGATCACTGGGCCAAAAGATAAATTCATTAGAGCAATTACTAAAAAAACCTACACAAGAGACTCAAAAACAGTCTAGATAATCCCAAGAAGACAAAGAAAGGGAAATAGGAACCAAACAAAAGAAACAGTAAAATAGAAGATAGAGTCCTGACATATCAGTACTTGCTATAAATGTAATTGTCTTAAAATAATCACTGAATGTATATTAACAATTTTTTTGCTAGGCAAACTTAAATTCTTAATAGTAAAAATGTTCAAATTCTTGTGGCAGGCGTATGTATTTTGAAAACCTTTCAAATGAACTGTAAACTAGCTAATTAAAAAATAGGAAAATTAAAGTATTAATGTCCATTAAAACTCATTTCTCTATCACAGGAAAGGTTAATTATTTCACATGGAGTTAGGAAAATTCAAACACAAAATAATATGGACTAATTTCTTTTCCTTTGGGGCTGGGTCAAGCCCAAGCATGACCCACACCCATAACTCCTCATGGTTATTTCCCTATTCTCGCAGCATTCCCGTCCATGAAACAGGTCGCCAGCATTAGAACCTTGTGAAAAATACTGCAAACCACTGTGCACTAGAAGAGTGTAAAGGATTGTAGGAACAACTGTATGGCTGTCATTCTTAAAATCTGAAAACGGGTGGTTTGTTCCAGTCTTCCTACACAACAGATGTCACTCCCAGTCACTGTGCGAAAAAGGAGGTCTGGGGCTGCCCTGGTACAAGGGTGCTGCTCCCTCCAGCCTCTGTGCTCACTTCTCCATGCCAGCTGTGACTCAATCTGGCAAAAGACTAAAATCTTCCAGCCACTCAACCTCCCTGCCATAGCCCAAAATGCACATGGCCAGGGAAAGAATGCAGTTAATGTTCAGAACAGTGGGACACCCTACTTAAAATGGATCATATCCCAGGACTGTAAGCTAAGTAAACTCTACTTTTCTCACAAAATTTTACCTCCTAGGTTGATCTTCAAATCTTTTTAACCCAAGTACAAGTTCTAATTTTCATAGGAACATAAATTATGTTGGCCACTAGAAGTTAAAATGAAAAACTCCAATTAACTTTGAGGTTCCCTGACTGCACCAAGGCATGTAGGGTGCCCCAGCAAAACCATAGGGTGGCACTGTGGGTGTGCTGGCATTTTCCAGTGCCACTATCAGACACTGCACAAATGCTACCACTGACTGTTCTGGATCTAAGTCTTTAATAAGTGGGACAGCTAATATATTTCTTTTGGCCTTGGGACTCTTTGAACCAAGAGAATCTGGGAACCTCTGCATTAGCAGATAGGGAAGAATGAGAGAGAGTTTTGAGAATTCTGAAGGGCTTGGGTGGTTGATGCCATTTAGTCTTTATCAAATCTAATTTTATTTCAAAAATTATGGTTCACTGACGTACTCATAATTTGTATATTTTTGCTATGAAAGTTATAATTTAGTAAAAATAGTGTATATTATCAGAGGTTAAAAAGAAAAGGCCTCCGGGGGCCTTGGCTAAACAGAGAAAACACAGTGCAGGAGAGGAACCCGCTGGTGCATGGAGTGTGTTCTCCGGCAGGGCACAGTGTTCAGACGTGTGGCTACGGGAAGTGGCTAGATCACCAGGGCCTTGACCTCACATAAGGCGCAGGCACAGCAGGAGACAGGTCATGGGTGGGTCCGTGAAGGGCACACCCCCTCCCTGGCCCCTTCTGTGCTCACTCTGTTTCCTGGCTACCATGAGGTCCACGCCGCTGCACACTCTCTGCCATTAGGTTCTGCCTCAGCACAGGACCAAGGATCGTGGACTGAAAGCTCAGAAATTGTGAGCCAAAGTACGCTTCCCCTCTGTAAGTTGGTTTTCTCAGGCATGTGTCACAGCAACAGAAAAAGCTAACACAAGAGGCACTAAGACATTTCAGTAAACTAAAACAACCAGATGGGGAGTGCGGGAGAAGAAAAGAATTCTTTTGCATTTCATGTGCTGGATGCTGGGATGAGTGAGGCACAGCAGAGGTGGCCAACTGAGGCAGGCTTTGCCCAGAGCTGGGAGGGCTCCTGATGGCTGCTGTATAGATGTCTGTGCAGACGTGCAGTTAAAAGCGCTCTGCCTTCATCCTGTACAGGTCCTTGCCAGAGTATACATATTCTAGCCTTAACGATAATGATTGTTCTCACCTGGATTTGATTTCCAAAATTGCAGATATGTCTTGTTTGGAAGCCTGCAGTTGGCATAAAAGCTTAACAATATAGTTAAAATGTTCTGGGTCAAGCACCATCCCAGCTTCAACAAGCTGCAGGAGAAAAAAGTAGTTACTATGAAACTGTGGAAGAGCTGAGAAGCCAATGTGTGTGAACAACTAACACTGATGCAAGAGCTGATGCATGTTGAAACTCATTAAAAAATCCTGAGCATATTTTCTTCAATGTTTGACAACCACAAACACACCTTAAGAATTTAAAGTAAACATAATGATTTTTGAATGTAAAAACTGAACTCCCTTCCTGCTGAAGTCAGCACACCCATGTACCACCTGTCTCTCTTCAGTGGCACTCAGGGGGCTCTTTCAGGGCAGCCCGCCTAAGAACCTCCTCAGAAGCATCTTTTTCTTGCTTCAGCTGGGGCTGTGGCCAGAGAACAGCCCAGGTATGACACGCTGCCCATGCATGATAAGTACACTATGTCACTTTAAAAAAATCAATTTGGAAGTTTTTCCTTAGTTCACATTTGCCTCATTTCCTATCTTCTTCATGCACCCGGTGAGAGCTAACAGAGAGTCTGCCCTGAGAACAGATGAAGGAAGGGCTCCTCCGACAGCTCTTCTGAGTCACACTGCTACCCCAGGAAGGCTGGAACACACAGGCTGCAGGCTGGTGGTCTTATTACATCGCTGCCCCAGGCTACTACGAGCAGGGTGGGCACAGGTGATATTGCAGAGATTACAGGATGATGACAGACTCAGCTGCGAGCTGTGTGAAATTCTGTGAGCAACATTTCTACTAAGAATCCTCTATGGTTCCATTCTGGTTTTTGGAAATTCCTCCTATTCAGAAATTATTGAAGTATTAGACTTTTTTTTTGGAATGTTTGGGTAAACTATGCCTTACCTCTTCAGTCTAGGGTTTAAAGGGTACCAAGAAATGAGAACTTGGGGTAGGATAGCAAAACAATAGCAGGGGAGTAAAAGAGAAGCTACCTGTCCCAAGCAACAGTGCATCCCTGTCTAAGATCTGTAAATCTGATGTTAGAACTATGTTTGGGGAAGGCGTACTGGGGATTGAACCCAGGGCCTTCACACTAGGCTACATCCCTAATCCTTTTATTTTGAGGCAGGGTCTGATTGGGCTGCCAAGTTGTCCAGTCTAGGCTTGAACTTGAAATCCTCCTACTTTAGCTTCCCAGAGTGCTAGAATTATAAGCATGTGCCACCATACCTAGGCAGCTGTGAGAAATTTTTTTTTTTGTCTTTTTGAGACAGGGTCTCCCTGTACAGTTTAGCCTGGCCTTGAGTTCACTTCATAGCCCAGGCTGGTCTCCAACTCAGAACAACTCTCCTGCCTCAGTGTTGGGATTATAGGGGTGCACCACCTCGCCTGGCTAGAATTTCTAACGGATGTGTATTTTGAGGCAGAATTCATTCAGCTTAGTGAAGAAGAAGAACAGCAAATAGTTGCTGAGGTGTTTTCCCTACCTTTGGACTATCAGTAAAATTACCTCAGATTTGGTGACACCTTTAAATTTGTCCCAGAAACCACGCTCTGGGCCATCTGATTACACAACTTTATCTGAAAATAGTTTTGGTGAAAATAACTGTTCTTAGTTCAACACATAAGGCTCCAATACTTAAATACTTTTATTTTACATCAGCTCTTCTGGACTTAAATTTATTATAGAAAATATAAGCTCAATTTTATTATATAAAAGAAAAACTCTCCTAAACCTATTGATCTACTCAAACCAAAAAACCAAACCAAACCAAAATGCTTCTCTCCTAAACCCACTGACCCACTACTGCCTTAAAAGTTTTTCAAACTTCGTGACATAACGGACTAAGTACCATGACTATTTACTGCTCTGCTCTGATGTTCAAAAGCACTGCTGCTGGTCTGCCTGCATTGGCCAGTCACACAGTGATTTCTGACTCTTAATAGACAGAGCCAACTAGAAGCAGATGTGAAAAAGTGATTACTGATACACTTAAAAATGTGCACTTTAATGCTGCTCAAAACTTGAGATAGACAAGCTGTCTTCACAAACTGGTGCTATAAATAAAGTAAGTTCTCTTTCCTCAGTGATGTCTTTGTTGCTTCGGTTGGGTATGAGACACACTAGAGGATGGTGGAGGAACAGCAGCCTCTGCCATGACGATAACACAGCCTTGTCATCACTGAACCCGGAAACTCAACAGTACTGGCATTAAACAATTTTTAGAAACAATGGCTCATATTGACCAAGTAAAAATGACAACCATTGTCCTTGTTAGACAGTCTCCATTAAAGGTCATTTTATATGGACAGTAACTGGGAAGCATTTTGCAGAAAGTCAAGTTATTCAGTGTCAGACAATTTGAAATCCTCATGAAGTTTCCTTTTTTCTTTCTCCAGTATTGGGGATTGAGCCCAGGACTCTGAGAACACTAGGCATGTGCTCTACACCAAGCCACACTCAACCCTCTCATTAAGGTTTGCAACAGCTATATAGTGATAAGCAACTTCTGAGTTAACATTTCCAAACAGACATTCTGCCAAGCCTCCTAATGTGGAACTGGATGCATTCACTTACATATCCACCCATCTGTCAGAGTGGTTATGGTGTTGTTTTATGAAAGAAAACCGGGGGCTTTCCTACTGGCAGGCCTCTTCCCAAGTGGATGGCTGTGTAGTACCAAATATTAGGAAGTGTTCAACAGAAGTTAAAATAGTTGCGTGAGAGCCATAAAAGTTTTATTTTGCTTTTTGTTTAGTGCTAAATGTAAAACAAATTCTTAGATACCATGTTTCTATTTTGTTTTGGTCACAATTTTCTATTTATGTATTAATTTGCTTATTTTTTATTTTTGTCATAAATGACCTCACATCTTTTAGGCAAAAAACTTTCTTTACACTTGAAGAATAGAGATAAAGACATTTTACAAATCAAAAAGCAGTCACTTAGGGTGTGTGGAACTATTCGCTCAAGAGGAAGGTTTGTCACTTACCAGAGTCTGTCTACAAACTATTTCAGGAGGAAAAATAAATCATTTCTGAAAATAGTATTCTCTGACCTCCAGGATATAAAGGGTGAAAACAGAAATAATTATTTTCTTGGATATTCAAATTAGAAAATAAAAGAGATAAATCATACCTTACAAAAGATATCAATTAAAGCAGGTACGGCATTCTTTAATTTCATAGTTGCCACATGCTCAAATATTTGTAGTAATATTTTTAGAGCAGGCTGAATGAAACAAAAAAAAGTTACACTCATTTTAATACTTTCTTTCAGTACACTTTAAGTTTCTCAAATTTGTTTATGCTGAAGAACAAGTTTTCTCTAGGAAGTATTTAACAAATACATAAAGTTATCTGTTAACTTAAAAAAATAACAAAGACACTAATTTAAAATATTTTCTAAAAATAACTCTCAGGTTACTTACCAGCATTTTAATCATTATGCTGAGGTTCACTACCTGAAATACTTCTTTCAATAGGCAGTATTTGAGTAAAGAAAGCAGGAGCTCATTGAGTACTTGTAAATCAAAATGTATCCCGGGAGGAAACTTCCTGTAGTACTCCATAAATATGTTTACTGAAAGTGAAAAATAGTTATTTGTTGCTTTTAAGATATCTACTTTTTCTAAGAAAAATTTTCTATATTTAAAGATATGGGGCTGGGGATATAGCTCAGTGGAATAAGCGCTTGCCTAGCAAGCGCAGGGTCCTGAGTTCGATCCCCAGTACCGCAAAAAATAAAATAAAATAAAATAAAATAAAGATAGTTATAAATTAATCTTCTTGAAAGACATTGCCAGTACCAGAAATACTTGATGAAATTAAAGCAAAAGTCAAAACGGAAGTAACATTTGAAGTCCGCCAAGTACATTCAGCATTCACAGTGGAAGCCAACTCAGACACCATCCACAAGACCTCAGTCGAAGCTGCCAGACAGGCCCGGGCTCAGTACAAGCTCCGGGGCATCAGGGCTGGGGAGGCTTGAGTCTTGGATGTGGGCTGCATGTGTGTGAGAAGCCACAGAAGCTGGCGGTGGGTGCAGACCACTTTAACATATACCTATTTTTGTCAACTCTACCAATGCATTGACTTGGGATATTTTTTATTCCCATTTATGGTTATGCATAGATATTCTACTAAATTATAATACTAATTTTTGAAAAAGTAGTTAAAATTTTTTTATCCAATTCCTTAATCTACTTTCTATATAGCACTTAGACTATTTCCAACTTTCTTGCATTAATTTTACTAGAGTTAATTGGGAGCCAGATGTGGTGGCCCATAATCTTGGCACTCCGGAGTCTGAGGCAGGAGGGTCATTGAAGTTCAAGACCAGCCTAAATGCTGGTCACAAAAAAACAAAACCAAACCACAAAAAAACCCACAAAATAAGACCTAAAATTAACTTAGGCCTCTTCATTCATCATTTTTTCCCCACTTCAAAACTTTCCATCTCAAACTCTGTACATTTTGGCTAAAATCACCTTAGCAAAAGTTATTTTGGTTTTTTATTTTTTTTTAAGGCAAAGTTTCACTATGCAGTTCAGGCTGGCCTTGAACTCACTATGTGACCCAGGCTGACCTTGAATTTGAGGGGATCCTCCTGTCTCCTGTTTCCCAAATGCTGGGACTGTAGGTGTGCACCACCACTCCCGGCCACTTCTGGTTTTATTTTTGTGTTAATTATCACTACCAGAAACACTTACTTCTAGCTGAATTACTCGCAAAATTAATTATTATGAACTGGTGTTGCTTGCAAACATAATACCAAAGTTCAGTAGCACAACTGAAAAGTTAATTTTAAAATTACAGTACTTTTTAACAGCTTTTATAATATGGTATAATAATATTCCACACTGCTACAAGGCTGTTGTGTATACTATATCCATGGTCACATAGAGATAAATCTTGCTCCTTTTTTTGGGGGGGGGCTGACTTTACATACTTAATCTGCCTTAGAAGAAATTCAGATTATCTATTATAATTCATTAATAAAACCAGAACTGCAGATATTAAAAGACTAGTTAAAAAGAATCTGTGTTTGTGTGTCATTGTTCACTAATTTCTATGCGACACTCCTTTTTGTCATAATTATTTTTAAAATGTTAATATAACTAAAAAAATGACCCTCCCTGTCAAAGTGTTGGGTGGCAAAGGCTTAAGCATTTAACAGCTTTTGATACAACCTGCTACCTTGCTTTTAAAAAGATTCTGTCCACTCAGAATGCTGCTTTCCCAAGGGCCTAACCACCTTCAGGCCCGCCCCCCCTTTTGACTAGGGCAGCAGGGGGCTGGCCTGGGCAGCTGAGGCTCCCCAGACCCGCTCCCCACCCTGCGCGGGGCATGGACACAGCCCTCGGCCTGCAAACAGTGGATCCAACTCCTGTTAGTCTTATGAATTCAAATATTCCTGTACATTACCGATGGTAAATCTAAAATGTGATAAAGGCTTTTTAAAGTTTAAATTTGTGTGATCAAGTTGGTATCTTTTGTACTTCCTTTAATTAAAGTAATGGAAATTACATCTTTTTAAAAAAGCAAATATAAAAAAAATACGGTTTTCTCCTGAATTGTTATTACAGTATATCTATTCATTTTGGTTACACTAAACAGTAGTTCTTCCAAATGGTTTTAGCCATTAAACTTCTGGAAAGGAAATTTTATGTGGAAGTTTAAATGTAAAATATAAAAGCAGACCCATGGTTCTACTCCTAAGTATCAACCCAAAAGAACTGAAAGCAGGGAGTCAGACACTTCTTCCCCATGAAGGTTAGCAGCAACCTTACTGACACCAAAGGTGCAGACAGCCCTGGTGTTCACTAATAGATGAAAAGAGAAACGTGATACATATATACAAGGGAACATTAGCCTTAACAAGGAAGGAAATTCTGATGCATATTGTAACATGATGAACCCTGGAGACATTAAGAACCCTGAGAAATAAGTCAGCTGTGAAAGAATGCCACTTCTGTGAAGGATCTAGAGTAGGCAACAGAGACAGAAAGTGGCTTAGTAGTTATCAGGGGGCAGCTGTTGGGGCAACAGGAGTTACTGTTTAATAGTTACAGGTGCTGTCTGGAACGACAGAAAAGTTCCAAAAATGGATAGTGGTGATGGTCATAAAACACTGTGAATGTACCTAATGCCAGTGGAAAAAATGCTTAAATATACACGTGCATGTGCGCGCGCGCACACACACACACACACACACACACATGCAGAGTCAAAGCAAAACTGAAAATGTTCCAAGTTAAAAGAGGCGAAAGCGACATGACAACCAAATGAATAGTTAATGCTGGACTGGATCCTCTACTGGGGGTAAAGGGGGAAATGCTCCAAAGTAACAGACAGAATCTGAATGCAGGCAGATTAGAAAAAACCACCACACCTTACATGAAAGGAGATCTTATTTTTAGGAAATATGCACTGAAATATCCATGATGTATGTAACATACCTGTAAGAGGTAACTGACACTCTCTCTCTCTCTCTCTCTCTCTCACACACACACACACACACACACACACACACACACACACCTGGGGGACATGAAGTACAAATAATGAAGTAAGGATATGAATATTCTTCATATTATTTTTATGCCTGCAACTTTTTATAAATTAGAAATCACTTCTAAATAAAAAGTTAAAATCCCATTCAGCGACCTTCCTTTGGGCACTGATGTGGCCCCTGGGCCGCTCTATGGAGCCCAGGCAGTTCCACCCATCCTTCTGTGGATGGTACTCGGACTTATCTTCTATGCTGCCATCTTGTTATCTTAGTACCACTTAAATCCTTTCTCAAATCATATGGTCGTCCCTTGTATATGATACCAGGTCTATGCTGAGCTATCTACTCCTTTCAATTGATCTAAGTTTCTATTTTTAAAAACAATTTCTATAGGCTCTTTTTAGACATGGTCTCACTATTCAGTTTGGTCTGTCCTTGAACTCATTACATAAAACTAGGCTGGGCTCAAACCCATGACAATCCTCCTGCCTCAGCCTCCCAAACGCTAGGATGACAGGTGTACACCTAGGTCCACAGGCTCATGATAAGCTCTTACATTTATTCTTTGCTGTAAGCTCTCACTTTTCTGTATGAATTGTTTTAAAACTAAATTTAGATGTCTTTCTCCTGTGTCCACAGTGGGTCTCCACATGGAACTACACTTTTGGGACTCTGTACCTGCTCTGCACCATCCCCTTTTTCTTTGGGTTCATCTTATGACATTATTTCTGGAACTTAAAAATTCATCCACATCCAACCATGTCTAGCTTCTCCTTGGCTATCACAGTCCCGCAGGATCACATTCCCATAAAGGGTCCTTTTTCATCTACTCAGTATAAAGTTCCTGGCGCTGCGTCTTCTAACCCTCGGGAAAATACTATGGGCTGCGAGACAGAACAATAAGCTGGATGGAGCCTTTGTATCCAGCCGAATGAGACTTAGAGCAGATGAGTGGGAAGCTGTGGTGCATGGTCACCACACCACGCGGTCTGGGGGTGTCACTGACAAGTACTGTCCTCCTGGGGCTCTCAATCTGCTATAGGGAGAGGAAAGCAAAGAATGGGACAAGGCTGCGGAGTCAGACAAGGCCCTGACAGAGAAACTGATCCTACTTCCTAAGCTTAAGCTTTGGAAGCTAAGCAGGTCTGGGTCATGGGGAGGGCCTGGAGGCGGCATCCCAGCCATGGGGCAGGGCGGGGCTGGCAAACCCTGGCTTCTCAGGGGGCTGCACACCTCCCTGGGGATGGTATATGCCACAGGCTCTGGGGAAGTGTGAAAAGAAGGATGAAGGAGGGAAAGAGGTGGGTTCTACAGGATCCCTTTAGATATTAAAGGCTAATTCAACTTTCCTCCTAATCTATAAATGAAATTTCTAAGTCATGAAAATATTAGTAAAATAAGTTATGGTGAATAATCTTCTATTAACCAAGTTACTGTATATATTTTTAAGCCTAGGCCAACTGAGCCATTAGGACATTCAGTTTTCAGACTTAGGAAGTATTAAACTTATTTTCAAACTACATGAGAAAACAGCACATTGTATGAAACACAATCATAAATCTGTAACATTTAGTTCCTTCATACCTGCACGCTGTAGCAAACATAGTTCATTGATACTTATGTATTTCTTAAATACCTCCATGCAAACCTACAAAAGTCAGAAAAAATGTAAAATTACTTTTTTATATTTCATAAGAACTACAGAAATTTCAATTTTATCCTTTGGTTTATTTCAAAATTTTAAAATGAGCCTAATTAAGGCCAACATTTGGTTAACTCACAGGTTTGAAATGCACACTGAATTCATTATAGAAACTCTATTTAAATTACTTTAAAAATAACCACTTCTGGTGCCAGGACACACACACTGACAGCTTAGGAGAACCGGGCCCAGGGAGAGACCCATTCTCACTCTGTCAGCGAGTCTGTGACCTGGTGACACCGCTGCACCAGGGGGACAACGACCCTTTTAATAAGGGTGATGGGTAACCTGGAGGTCCACGTGAAAAAAAAGACCCTCTTCTTCTGTCAGAGGAAACCCTACCTCTAGCTGAATTAGAGTTCGAAATGCAAAAGGCAAGACAGTCAACTTTTAAAGGAAAAGACACAGAAGGACATCATCATGATCCCAGCAAAGACATGCTTAAGAGGATGCAAAAAGGTAGCACCATAAAAAGAAAGTGACTGACAAATTGGACTCCATAAAAATTGTTTCTTGAAAGATAGCTTAAAAAGGATGAAAAGGCAGCTTATAAAGTAGTAAAAAATATTTGCATTATGTATATTTAACAAAAAACCTTATCTGGAGTTTCTGTATGTTGGTATGAGAGATAATTCTATAGGATACAGGGAAGATATCTGGATACGTCCAAAAAGAATATATCCAAATGTCCAAGGCACATTTTTTTTTGGGGGGGTACTGGGGATCAAACTCAGGACCTTGCACTTGCCAGGCAGGTGCTTATTTCACTGTGCTATATCCCCAGCCCCCAAGGTACATTTTTGAAAGATGCTCAAGTCCATCAATCACCAGGGCAGACATCACTACTCAACCCCAGGACAGCTAAAATTAAAAGGCTTAACACAACAACAGGTGTAAAGGATGTGATCCATCCAGAACTCTGACACCGCTAGTGACAGTGACCTGTGTAACCACTCTGGAAACCTCTTCAGCATCTATTAAGATTGAACATACACAGACCCCATGACCAGCAACTCCAGGGTTAAGTGTAATCTCTGAGAATGTGTACATCTGTTCTCCAAAAACGTGCAGAACACCAAGAGCATCACTGTTATAATATCCACCTCTGCCAGCCACCCAAGTGCCTGTCAACATAATATTTATCCACAGAATGAATCTTGATATACTCACACAGTGGAATACTAGCTATTATACAGCAATGATAAAAAATCTACAACTAATAAATAATAGACCTATTTCAAAAATATACAGTAAATGCAGGTGAGCCACGCTCTGGTGCACACTGTTGGCCCAGGTGCTGGACTCAGGTGTCTGATGGAGGAGGGTGGCTCTGCCCAGGAATTTGAGGCCAAGTCTGGGCAACAAAGCAAGATCCTGTTTCTTTAAAAAGAAGCTCAAAATAAAAAGGAAGTCATGTACAGAAGTACATTAAATGATACCATTTGTATAAAGCACAGTAGGCCCAGCTCATCCATGCTGTGAGAAGAAATTGAAAATCCAAATTAAAATGCATGACTGAGACAGGAAAAACTGTTGGAGAATCGCTGTTCAGGGTGAAGCTGCTGAACACAGGGACCTCTGGCTCTGCTGCAAAAGCTTATTCACAGGGCTCTGAAGTAAAGATAACACTGAGGACATGGCTGCTGACATGCCCTAATCCAGAGCAATAAAGCTGCGAACCTCAGACACCAGGTAGTTCTCTTACTGGCAGAACTTACTGCCTTTGTTCCAACGTCGGGGGCTTTGGGCTATCCTCCTCTTCCTGCTCCTCCACATCCGTGGAATAAGTAGGGCTGTCTGGAACACTTCGTTTTAACTCCCAGAGAATTTTCATTCCCGAGAGAGTTCTGACCTTCCTGGAGCCCCCAAAAGCACACTACCAGTCTCTTTTATGTAAACTGTTTGCCATTTGCTGTTGGGGAGCCTGGGGCTAGGCTAAGGCCCCGGTAAGAAAGCTCTGCCCGCTCGGCCTTCATTTTACCTTTTCATCTCCTGGCTCAGGCACGTGAGCAAACTTGCACAGGGATCGCTCGCAGCCTCGGATGGTGTTAAAATGAAACTTGCAGTATCTGTGGGGAATCGCCAGCCCCAGGGGCTTCTGGAATATCTAGAAAAGTAGGAAAAATACCTTCCTGTGTTAACTCAAAACACAGTCCATGAGAAAGCATCTGAAACAACAGAAATATGTATTTTTTTGTGGTGCTGGGACTCCAACACAGGGCTTCAGACACACTAAGCCTGTGCTCTACTGCTGAGTTACACTTCCAGCCCTGAAACAGCGGAAATACTTCAAAATAAACTGTTTACTCATTTGCTCAGAAGATAAAACCCCCCAAATTTACATTTTAAACAATTTAGAGTGATCTGTCTGTGACTGCTCTTAATCTTTCTTAGTATAAAAGATTCCACCAAGGTTAAGGGTTGTACTTTACATCTTTTCAAACTTTACTTTTAGGTTCCTAGCAAATTTGACAAGAAAGCACATATCCCATGGACTCCAGCCTGACGCAGGCCACCTGGCTTTATAGCCCCTCTTTCCTGGCATCCTTTGCCTCCACATTCACAGAAAGTTAACCTTGTTAGAGCCTGCGTCACATTTCAGGGGCACTTATTAGAACCAAATCTCCTTGGCTTCTCTAGCAGGAAAGGCACACGGTGGAGGAGAAGGCCATGGACCACTTCCCATAAAGTGCTCCCATCCCCACTCTCTCCTTCATGACAGGGCACCGTATTTTCGGTTTGGGGCTCTCCTTCTGCTTTTAACTTTGGATGTTGTGCATACTCTAAGTCACTGCTTCTTTCCTGTTTTACCATGGATCCCCACTCAAAACCTGGATGTCTAGGGCTGCTTAAAAAATGACAGAGAATAAAAATCAGAAGGGGTCCAAGGTATGCGTAATTTTTTCTTAAGTTAGAAAAAGTATTTTTCTTACCTCTGTGTTTTTTTCCCTTTTGAATATTTCACAAGCTTCAGGGTTCTGCAGCTTTAGGACAGAAGGTTTGCCAGGAAATCTGACATCTGGAAATGATTAGAATAGCATTTCACAGCAGCCTGTTACCCTCATTCCCATCAGAACAATGGTCACTACCAGCTGCTTTGAAGTTTCACTCTGGAACATACATGTCCCCTTTACAGACTGTACTGCTGTATGTGTTACTGTACAACAGGACATTCTGCATATCATTATGCATTTCTAGGTCTGAATTTAAACTTTTCACTGTAAGCTGCAGAGGACTTCCTTAAAAGTTTTACACAGTAGCATTGTGCACTGCATTCAAATGACACGTCTCTAAAAGACAAACACAGCACATGGCAAGCCTGAAGGAAGGATGCTACCAAACCCAGGTGCTATGGACTGGACTGTGTCCCCCTGCCAAAATGAATACTAATGCCCTAACCTGCAATGTGACTGTTTGGAGATTGGGCTTTTACAGGTCTGGCCTTAAGATCAAATGAATTCATATGCATGAGAGTCCTTGTAAGAAGAGATGCCAAAGCACTGTCTGTACTTGCATGTGTCCAAGAAAGGATATGTGAACTTAGCAGGAAGGGAACCTTTTGCAAGCCAGAAAGAGAGCCCTTATCAAAAACTGGGCCCAGCTGGAACCTTGTTCGTAGACCTTTAGCCTTCACAACTATGTGAAACCAGTATCTACAGGTTAATTTACCTGGTCTATAGTATGGTGTTATGGCAGCCCACAATGGCAAATATGTCAGCCATTACTCCTTAGTGGTGGTCTTTTTGAGAACTAGGGCATTTTAAAATATTCTTCTGTACAGATAAAGTATTTCTAGTTTTAAGTCATTTTATTTGTGACCTCAATAGCTTCCAGATATAACATGGGAGTATCTGAAGTTTTGCTGCATAGTTCTGCAGTCATTTGCACTGTGAAAATGCTAAGACTTTTTGAGAGAAAACACATGACTACTGTGAACTTGCTGCTACAGTGCAGAATACCAGGTAGCACGAAGTCAGCACTGCAAAGGTAAGGAAGAGTCAAGCACATACAATATAAAGTGATTATTTAGTTTCTGAATTCATTCTTCAGTGGAATTTATTTTGTTTAGCACATTATGAATCATTACAGAAAATGTGACATAAACCTTAAAATAGATATGCAAATACACAAAATTAAAATATAAATATTTTAGGTATTTGCTATAATTTACCTGTACCACTAATACATAACAGATATTTCAGAAATTGCCCCAACAATAAAGGTAAGTAATTCTGACATAGTCCGTATTTATTTCTATTTCTCTCTCCAGACTTTTTTGTTTCTGATGTAAACATCCCCCACATAGTTTCTACACCACCCAAAGCCAACAGGACTGTATTAAGAAAACAAGAGTTACCATTCATCCAGGGCTTTGGTACTGCGTCCTCTTGATGGCCACTTAGAGTCACAAGGGGCACTGATAAGCACAGAGGTTTGGGGTTCAGTGTTGCTAACTGACATTCCCCAACCGTGATCTCTCCATTTTTAGAATCTTTGCTGAGTAGGCAGAAAAACCAAACCCATAATTTAAATTTGTTTTTAAAATACTAAAGTAATGAGAATCAAGTAAAAATACAATACTACATAAACTTTATATAGCATATGATACTTTAATATTTTCAATAGACTATTCCTGCTTTAATACAAAACCAGTACTTGTTAAATGGTTGGGGGCAGGGACAGGAATAGGGTGGTGTGGTTAAAACTAGAGTAAAAACTAAGATAGGCTTTTATACTGTCCAGGCTGGCTTTGAACTCCTGGGCTCAAACAATCCTCCCATCTCAGCCTTCCAATGTACTTAGACTACATGCATTTTTTTTTTTTAAATCACACCAAACAAAAGGCTGGAGGAGGTTCTAGGCTGATCTAATTCAGAAAAGGCCACCCAATTAGGAACAGTGAAACAAAATGAGTGAATTATATTACTGTTCTTTTACCAATGGTTTTAATTTCATAGTTTCAGTTACTTACAGCCAATCATGGTCCAAAAGTATTAAATGTTTTGAACATCAGAAATAATGTTTTGAACATCATATACTATTTCTAAGTAATGTGATGAAATGTTGTCTTGTGCTGACTGGGAAGTGAGCCATCCCTTTGTCCTGTGAATCCATGCCACCCACGTGTTAAGCACTTAGCAGCCACCTTCATGTTAGGCCAACTGTCCCAGTATGTCACCACTTGTATTCAAGTAACCCTTCCGCAGAGGCCACTGCGCATCACAGCACCTCCTCATTCACCCCTCCCTCGCTTTGTGCAGGACCCATCACCTCATCTCCTCACAAGAAGCCTAAGCACAGGTCAGGAGCTGTACTCATTTACACGACTTATTACAGGCTATTGTTAGGACTGTTCTACTACAACTGTGGCTAATCCCTTACTGAATTTATAAATTAAACTTTATTATAGGTATGTATGTATATGCAAATTCATATACATGTCTAGAGTTTGGTATCAGCTGTAGTTTCATGTACTCTTGGCAGCCTTGGAATGTACCCAAGGGTAAAGGAGACTACTTTATAAATTGTATTTAAGGATTTATCTCTATAACAAACCTATTACACATTTTTCTAGGGAGAGAAAGAGTTACTGTTTCAAAACTGCTGATTTAAGCAGCTATAACTGTACCCAAGTAGGACATCCTATGTAATCAATTTTATAAATAATTAAACTAGAAGTTACTTATCTAGAAAAATAAATTACTTAAGCCAGGAGGACTGATAGATAGGGATGAGTTTACTTTTTTACTTGGCAAAACAATTATAATAAGTTTTCATAGTAGGAGTTTTCTGGGCTAGAGCAGTAAAAACAGCAAGAACCAGGGCTTATGGTTAGTTGAAAGTTAGTACCATTGATATAATTTTAAATTTCACACAAGATGACATTTCTCTTCTGAACGTGGGATATTGCTGATGTGTGGCCACCGTGCCCCACTCCATAAAACAAAAGCAATAATGTAAAATGAAAAAGAAGGGATTATGGATTTTTACAGATGAAAGAGATTATGTACAAAGTCCTTTTTCAGACTGGATGACTGAGGCCTGGGGAGGTATAGTAATCTGACCAGTGTCACACGAGGATAACTGTGGTACAGCCAAGTGATAGAACTTTTCAGGCTGTGATGATACTATTTTAGTTTGAAGGTCAAGTATTTTCATTAGAAAAACAAACTGACCTTGTCATTTTGTTTAATAACAATTCTCCAAATTGTCGCGACCCATTCTGGACGTGGGTGCCAGTCTAACTCTTCCCTATCCTTTTCCCTAACAGTCCTCAAACCCGAGCCTGTATCGGGATGAGCTTCTACTGAACACAGAGCAGTGTGCCCTTCCCAGAGTTTCAGACCCAGTATCTACATGTTCCTCTGGGATGCTGCTGTCTAAGGAAAACCCTTTGAAAACCACTGCCTGGACATAAAGGACTTGGACATGTCCACCCTGACAAGGCGGCAGGGCAAGGGACACTCCTCAGCGACAAGCATCACCATTGCACACACAACCAACAGGAAAGTGCCATTTTCAATTCTTCGTTTGAATCTGTGAACAGGACCAATCAGAAGATGCTCTCTTCAAGGCTTCATTGACATGTGCAGGGAGCCAAGCAAACTCTCCTATGGGGCAGTTTACACAAGCTGGGATGTCAAGTGACTGTGTAACAGGATGGCTGTCCCAGTGCCTTGTTGACATGAAAGAGGTAGCCCAGGAATTCCGACACAAAAGAGCCCTCCCCTTTATCCTCAGAGAGCCTATCCTGAGTCTCTGTGAGCCTGCTCACTGGCCAGCTCTCAGGCTGAGGGACGTACTTCTTTTCCACCTTCAATAAATGTACACTTTCGCTGCCTTTTCAGGGTCTTGACCGAGTCTTTGTCAGGACTCCGACCTGGAAAGAAGCCCCACAGGACCCTCCACCTAGCTCAGGTGTGCCTCATCTCAACAGCAGGTAAGGGGGAGGATGGGAGAGGTGTTCTAAGGAACCCGACTCTCAGTGCAGCAGTTTTCTATATTCCAGTGACTGCACTCAACTCTTGGTACTAATCACTGCATCTATGTAAAATACTTGCAAAATTCAACATTTATTTGATTTTAGCCACTGAGACCTTCATAAAAGTCACACATGCATTCTTTCATCACCACTCCTTACCTTTCCTCAAAAAATACACTGGTGGCTCAAAAGGCAGTCTACAATACCCTTTATACCTGGGGACATTGGACACATTAATTATAGTCATGTAGGATTTGTGGCATAGTAGCTCACACATACACAACACAGAATGAAAATTGCACCCAAAGTACAAATCAGATGAGTGGCTGCTGTGAAGGTGAGTAACTGGAGATGAGGTTACAGACCTTTGGCAAACTTCGTAAACATTTTCTTTGTCTTCTTTAACAGTCATCTTGTTAGAAACTCTATACTGTGAAGAGATTACAGTTAGGAACAAGAGTAACTATCTCTGTATAATGTATTGAACTATAAAACTTAGCAGATTTTTAGAATGTATTAGATGTTAAACAATTAGACTATGGCCAACTGTGAAAACAATTTTATACTATGTAACTTAAAACACCAAGTATTGACTTACAAAATTTCCAGTGCTAAAGAGAAAAGTTAATGTAAATTAATACATTTCCAGCTTTTGTTATTCTTCAACTGTATAAGCTACTATTTCAAGTTATGGGCAGGTAAAACTGTATTTTTCAGGAAAAAAAAGCATTGAGTTCTTTTTATTTTTAGGTGATATTTATGAATATAAAATATTTTTCTAGTGAACTATTTAAATGTATTTTAAACACAGCTATATTTGAAGACACTTTAGAAGTAGTTTTGGGGCAATTATATTTTTATAAGAAAGTTATACATGATGAGGAATGGGTGTGTCACTTAGTGGCAGATCATGCGCTTAGTAGGTGGGAGGTCTTGGGCTCAATCCCTAGTGTGTGCAAATGTGCACACACATATGCACACACACACCCCCAAAAAGAAACACAATTACACATGCTCAAACATTAAACTTTTGAAAACAAGGTTTAAGAAAATGAACCCCCAAATCACCTGTCACTCCAGCAGTCAGAGATACTCATTTAATATGTTATTAGCATTTGTCAGTCACTTAAAATGTCCATAGCAGGGCTGGGGATTTAGCTCAGTGGTAGAGTGCTTACTTAGTATGCGTGGGACTCTGGGTTCAATCCCCAAACCAAAAATAAAAATGTATACTCATATTTTCCAAAAATGGTATCACACTAAGTATTAGAATGCTTAGAAACCTACAAAAAATTGATGGAAAGACATGAAATACTAACAAATACAAAGAACCTAGGTTGCAGTTCAGTGATAGAGCATGTTTAATATGCAAGAGGCTCTGAATTCCATTCCCAGTACCCGCCTCCACACAAATCGGCACCAAATAGCACAACAGACCACATTCTTGGGTAAAGGAAAAGATGTTATTTCTGTCCAAACTGATTTATACATTTAAGACACTAATTTACTGTGTGATTTTTCCAGCACAATAAGAATATATGAAAGAGAACCAAAATATTTTAGATTTATACATTTCAGTATCTTTTAAAACAAACCTTTACTAGTATTATTATTATTTTTTGAAGTAGGGTCTCACTATGTAGCCAGGTTGGCCTTGAAATTGTTTGTGGTGATCCTCCTGCCTCAGCCTCCCAAGTGCTGGGATTACAGATATGTGCTATGATGCCTGGCTTTTACTAGTATTTTTATCTTTTAGATAATTGACAATATATTACCATGCATAAAGTGAGCAATCAACAAAACACAAGTAAAATATAGTTGCATATATAAAAATTGAGATTGAAAATAGCACTTAAAATTTATGAGAAAATTAATAAATGCTGGAAGACTTAGCTATTTACTTGGATGGAAAGTTAAGTGTGGTGCCAATTCCTCATATGTCAAAATATCTTTTAAATTCATTAAAAATATAGATGTAAAAAATAAATTTTGAACGTAGCACAAGGAAATTTAAGAAGTAGAAAAAACATAATATATTGGAGCAGAGAAAGACTAAACGTGACACTAAGGGCAGCTATCTGGCAAAACAAAGAAAAAGGTCTCACTGTTTCCACATTTTTTCCCAAGATAAATTTTTCAGTTTGATAAAATATTTAAACATAATAAGTGACATTTTAAAAAGCAGAAGAAAATATACAGAAGAAAATTTTAATCCCGATATACAGAAAGGTTTTTCTAAACATGACTCATAACTCAGATATTAGAAAATGGATACAATGGACTAAAAAACCATAACAGCTTTCTACAAGGTGAAAAGCTTCTGAACCAAGTCACACAAACGAAAAACAGGAGAAAGTATGGTAGTATATATTATGTTTGATACAGAAAGAGTTCCTACAAAGAAGACTGAAATCCTAGAAGAAAACCAGGCAAAGGACATAAACAGGAAGTTCACAGAAAAAAAATGTAACCGGTTTTTAAACATAGTAAAAGGTGCTTAACTACACTCTGAAGAGAACTGTCTATTAAAACCAAGTCATTTGCAAACATAAGCAAACAATTTTAAATAAAATTCGTGGGTGAGTATATGGGAAGGAAACAGCAGTCTCACCCATGTTGGAAACAAATCCAAGCAATGTCTATGTAGGGCAATTTGATAATTCTACTTCTAGGAATTAATCCAAAAATGCTTGCCCATAGGCAAAAGCCCTCAAGGATGTATACTGCAGCAATATTTATTTATTCATTTTTTTGGAAGACAGGGTCTCACTGTGTAGCCCAGGTTGGCCTTGAACTCCGCAATGATCTTCCTGTCTCAGCCTCCCGCGGGCTGGGATTACAGGCATGAGCTACCATGCCCAACTTAATTTTTTAAGTTTTTAAGAGTAGGAAAATTTGGGGGGGAAAGTAA
Organism: Dinomys branickii; assembly: GCA_004027595.1. Classification (NCBI taxonomy): domain Eukaryota; kingdom Metazoa; phylum Chordata; class Mammalia; order Rodentia; family Dinomyidae; genus Dinomys; species Dinomys branickii. Next base: position 5,904 of record PVLD010005256.1, on the reverse strand, counting down.
TGGGGAATAGGAACAGCTCCTGAGAGACAAGAGGGGTCCCTAATGGGTTGCCCAGCAATATTTAAATAGCCAAAAAAAAAAATGTCTATCAATAGTTGACCTTGTTAAAATATACCTGTTAGGGAAGTAATTAAGACATTAGTGAGCCTGAAGGCAAAAAGGGAAAGAATCCAAAATAGCATGCATTGCATGTTAAGAAACAGACTTTAGTAGGGTGTGGTGGCTCACGCCTGTGATCCCAGCACTCAGGAGGCTGAGGCAGGAGGACCACTGCGAGTTTGAGACTAATCTGGGCTATTGTGAGCTCAAGGCCCACCTTAACTGCATAACGAGACCCTTTCTCAAAAAAAAAAAAAAAAAAAAAAGAAGAAGAAACAGACTTTAGCATATAATACGTTCATAATCACTTCATAGCTCTCAGACCTGAAGCGGTCCGTGGGGCACAGTGACGTCTTACAGTGGCACATGGCACACATTCCTTCTGTCTCCTGGCCATGCGCCGTCCAGCTCTAGAACAAGGCCCAGCCAGCCACAGCCACAGCCACAGCCCAGAGACATCAGGGGGGTGCTCCGCAGAGACGCCCCCTGCCCTAGGCAGGGCCTGCTTTCATAAGAACTTATGTTTTGTGAGTTTCTGATGTGACTGAAGTCCCTCAGGAAACACTGACCACTACAAAGGACAAGAAGACTTTCTGCAGCTCCACAGTAAGCTCGGGGTAAATGTCACCCAGCATCACATCGCTCCAGGTCCCAGACCCAGGAGTCACTTTTGTGAGCATAAAAACCTGAGCAAACTAGCACTGGGGCAGACGCCTTCCTGTATGCACTGCCTACCTTCTTGCTGGAAGCTGCGGTCTTGGTACCGCCTCACAGCAAGCTCTGTCTAGACTCCCACACGGCCTGTGCATCCTTCTACCAGGGAATGAGGAACTGAGGGGAGTGGATGGGGGCAGCTGTGCCAGGACCCGGCTGTATCCATATAGCAGATAATTATGCATGTATAAAAACATGGCATTACTACACACATTGAAAGGGGAAAAAAAATTCCATTATGTACATAGTAGATAAAAAAGAAAGCAAAACAAAGAAAAGTATGCCATCATTTGCATAAAATTCAAAATAGGTCCAGTGTGAGAAATGGCAGGTATCTCCTATTGGGATAATCATTTTGCAGAAAACTATAAAGTTTGGACAGAATATTTCAAAGCCTCTACTTGAAAAGCTGGCAGAGCCTAGAGGTCTACACTCAAAGAGGGAATGGCACTGGGTCACTCTTGCTGAATTATGGCTTTATTTCCAAAGGAAAGCCCTAGCTGGAACCACACAGGGAGGCCAAAAGTTTGCCATACCGACACAAAAAAACAGGAAGACAGAGTTTTGGGCAAAGTCAAGAACTGGAAAGAGGCTGGGGATCCTGGAGAGGAGAGGGCCTAAGAGACACAGCCCCTAACCCTAACTATAAACTTGGCTCTAATCTGGCTGTCCCTGAATTGTACTTATTTAAGGAAGACTCCACACAGCTCAGCTAAGAGTAGTAGAACTGAACAAAGATTTCAACCTCTTTCTATCGCAAGGAAGAAACTCTGAGGTTATATTCACCAAGTTAAAACCTAAGCGTGCAACCATCACATAGCTCAGCAATTACTGCCACTTACCCCAGAGATGCTAAAACTTAGGTACGCAAAAAACTCCTACATGAATGTCTATGGACAGCAGTTTGATTTGTAATTACCCCAACAGGATACAATCCACATGTCCTTCAGTGAACGCACAGCTTCAACTATGGTATCCCCCGCCTTTGAGTAGTGCTAAGCAGAAAAATGAACTAGTTATACACAAAACGGCCTGGATGAATAATCCCTTGGGAGAAAAAAAATGGGAGGTGGTTACGTACTATGCAATCCTATTTATGTAACATTCTTGGAATGACAGAATTCGAAGAGAGGAGACCAGGTTAGCGGTTGTCAGTGGCTGATGAATGGTTGTAGGAGCAAGTGGTAAGGAAGTAGGTGTGAAAGGGCAGCACGAGAGCTCTCTGGGGTAACAGAAGTGCTCTCTATCTTGATTATATTATTATACTACTGCCAATATTCTGTTTGCGACACTGTACTACAGATTTACAACAGGACCACTGAGAGAGGCTAGGTAGGGGACATGAGATTTCTATGCATTTCTTGGCTGCATATGAATCTATAGTGATGCCAAAAAAGTAGGACACTGCTAAAGCAGTAGTTATGGATAAATTTATAATACTAAATGCTTCAGTCACCATATAATGTTCCCAATCAACTAGCCACAACTGTAAGAAATTACAAAAAGAATGAATTAAATCCAAAGTAAACAGAACAAAAGAGCAAATTCAGAGCAGAAATTAGTGAATAGAAAACAAAAAAGCAAAAGGGAAAAGCAGTAAAACCAAAAAGCTTGTTCTTTTCAAATTATCATTATGATCAACAATTCTGTATTATTTACTTTTTAATCTTCAGACTGAGTGGGGGTGGTAAGGTATGGCCCACAGCCGATTTTTATAAATTAAAGGTTTATTTCAACACAGCATCCCTGTAACCAGGGGCAAAAATGGGTCTTTCAAAATCAAGACATCTTTCTTTTAAAGATAAGCTGCTTGGCCCTGAATCAAGGCCAGCAGTTTTCTGAAGCTGTTGGTTTCAAACAGGAGCCTAAAGTGGTATCTTTCTATGGTCTGTTGGCCATTTCAGAACTTTAGAAATGTAATGGTCAATTCATTAGAAAGAAACAAATAACTAAAGATAAGCTGCTTCTCCAACCTTCTCAGGCAGAGGACTTAAACTGCTAGTCCCTCCTGTCAGCTTGGATGAATGGACAGAAAGGCAACATCTCTGTCAGAAAACTAGCAATATGCATCTAAAAGAAATATGGAGCTAGTGGCCCAGAGGGCAGGGTCCAGAATGGCTGGGGTAGGGGTTTGTGTGTGCAGATAACACAGCTCACTGTATTCTTCCCTGTCTTTGCACACTTAACACAGGAAGGCACTTGAGACATCAGAGCTAGCTTTGAATAAACCTTTTCTTTCCTTTCCACCAAAGTGCCTCCTGTGCTTTTGGGGGGAGTGATGGGCAGTTGGGACCTTCATGGCCAGTAACATCTGTGTACACTGTGGATCGAAGCCTTCTTTTGTGCCACAAAGGCAGTGCTAAGGATCTGCAATCACACCTTATGGCCATGAAACCATCAAGATACTATCTGGGCTGATCAAAGGAAATTTTCTGACTCCAGTAGTGGAGTCAAGAGACTACAGTGTACCTCAGACAAGAGATTGAGTCTAATCCTCAAGTGGCCTCATTTGTAAAAGGAAACCATAGCACACAACTCAGGCACAGCGAAGGATTAACTCAGTGTGCCTGGATTATTTATACCCCCATCTTTATACCCTCACCTTTACACCCTGAGCAGGCCTCTGACCGCTGGAAGGTTGTTTCTAAGTCCTTGGAATTGTTTTGTCTAGTATTTGTTTAGGGCTTGGGGTTATGCTGGACACCTTATGCTAACCATGATTTATTGTAGGGACCTTGGACCATGGGGCTGGTTACTCAGAGTGAGACTGAATGATGACTGCCCCACATTTATGACTGACTCCAACAGAAACTCTACCTCTGCAGCTCCGGTGGTTGGCAAGACTCCATGTATGTGGCACACGGTTTCTGGGAGAGGATGTTAGAAGAGGACTTCTGATGCCTGGTTGTCTCTTGGACCCTGCTCCATGTGCACCTTCCCTTGTTTATTTTAATCTGTACTTTTCTGCTATAACCATGAGTAAAACAGCTTTGTCAACCTGTGAGTTCTCCTGGCAGTCCACTGAAACCTGAGGGTGGTCTTGGGGACCCCTAAACACTATCTTATTATATTGTAGGGACTCAAACGTGCTATCCCACACTAGCATATTTAACAGTGGCTGGTGGGCATAGTGTAATAAAGCTCAATACATGCTAGTCATCATCAAACCATTAATCAAGCCATGTGAGAGATTTTTTTTCTTGTTATGTGATCCCTCTAGTACTTAAAGGCTATTTCCAAATGAAGTTTGTATTCTCTAACAGTTCAATGAATTTTTGAGTATCACCAACTGCTCTAAGATCTGGAGATTCGGGAGTAAACAAACTGGACCGAAGTCCTTGTCTTCTTCTCCTCTTCTAACAAGAGGAGATAGAGAAACAAGAACAACTAAATGTATTCAGGAGGGCATTCCTAATCTAAGCTCATTTCAAGATCTGAGACCCCAAATTCTCAGAATTCAAAACTTTGAGTTTACTTGGAAAGTTGTCATTAGCAGTTTGGAGGCTGTGGCTGGGGGATACTTGAAAAGCAAACACATGATTTTTTTCCTTCACTTTCTTAATTATTAGTTATCGATAAGGTCTCCACAGGCTTGTATTTCAAACTTTAGCTGAAGAGGATGTAATATCCACTAAGTGTGCTGAGAGGTTCAGGGCACACACAACGTCCAGACCATGGCTGAGGGGGTTGGAAAACTTCAAGGTCTCAAACTAAAGGAGGTATCCACCTAGGGAATGACAGGGACCACCTTCTCTCCAAAGTAGGTCACCACCACCCATTCTGTTTGTGTGACAATAACACAGTCAGGGATTACTATAGGGACGGAAAACAGGCAGAAGCCTGGGCTCTTACCTGCTGCCCATTAAAACATTTGTGTTTTCTCTCGGGACAGTCAGGGACATAGCCATTTTTGCGATGAACTTTAACTTTTCACGTGGGCTTAGAGATGCTCTTTAGGTAACTAAAAAGAGCAAAGTTTGACTTCCACTTTGTATCCTTTGTTGTCATAAAACTTGAGACAAGTTCCTTCTGGCTGGAACTGCCATCTTCCAGTAATTCACCAAAACACAGAACACAAAGGGAAAGAGGAGGGGAACGCAGTATATGTTCTCCAGGCCTTTTAGAAAACACCGGGTTATTCCTGTGGCCACACACACGGGAATCTATAAAAAGGGTGTACTGTAGACATGAAGGGAATGGGTACTGTGCAAGAAGGAGCGCCACACAAATGTTACTGTGGCAAAACAGAAAGAGTCTACAGTGTTACCCAGCGTGCTGCTGGCACTGCTATAAACAAGCAAGTGAAGGGCAAGATACTTGCCAAGAGGATTAATGTGTGTATTCAGCATATTAAACACTCCAAGAGTCGAGAGAGCTTCCTGAAATGTGTCAATAAAATGATCAGAAGAGGGAAGCCAAAGAGAAAGGTACCTGGGTTCAGCTGAAGGGCCAGCCTGCCCTGCCAGAAAAGCACACCTTGTTAGAACAATGGGAAGGAGCCTGAGTTGCTGGAACCTGTTCGTATGAATTCAAGGCATAAGCTGGGGATGTAGCTCTGCTACTCAGCACCTAACTGGCAACTAAGTGTTCCAGGCCCTACTTAAAAATAAAAAATCATCCTGTGTTGTAAGGATGGTTTTCTTAATTGAAAAAAAAAAAAACAAAAAAAGAAACGAGTCAAATTCCCTCTCAGCTCTCTGTGTAGATAAGCTAATCATGTATAGTTTTGTCTAAAAACAAACAAGGTTGATTAGCCCTGAATTTACATGATCTCAACCCCTTCGGGACTGAAGATCCTAGGATGGGTGATTTCCAGGGACTTTCAACTATGCCTGAGAAGACTCCAACCACTGTCCTGAACTTGTGATCACCTGGGAACAAAACCATCCCCCATGGTTCAATATTCGCAAATCAATTAATGTAATACACTATATTAATACAGTCAAAGACAAAAACCACATGATCATCTCAATAGATGCAGAGAAGGCTTTCGATAAAATCCAACATACATTCATGTTAAAAACCTTAGAAAAAATAGGAATAGATGGCCTCTACCTCAATCTGATCAAAGCCATCTACAACAAACCAACA